>JBCEWC010004761.1:0-26495 GCA_038996855.1 Solanum aculeatissimum
TGGCCTTTATTAAGGGCAGGCAAATCATGGATGCGATTTTGGTGGCCAATGAATGAGTGGATATGAGATACAGATCCAAAGTCCCAGGAATCCTATGCAAACTAGACATAGAAAAAGCTCATGATGACTTGAATTGGGATATATGTGGGGAACTCTAAGAAGGATAGGTTTTGGCTACACCTGGATAAAATGGATGAAGTTTTGTATGTCCACAGTGAAGTTCTCTGTCTTGATCAATGGATTCCAACTGGCTTTTTCTCCTCAGAGAGAAGGTTGAAACAAGGAGACCCCCTTTCTTCTTTTCTCTTATTTTGGCTATAGGAGGTCTTAGTGATATGCTGAAGAGTGCTCGAGTAAATAATAGAATTAAGGGTTTCAAAGTGAATAAGGGTGCCAATCTGGGAGTGTCTATTTCTCATTTGCAATATGCTGATGACACCTTGGTGCTATGCGATGCAAAGAAGGAACAACTGAAACACTTGAGGGTTATTTTCATATTGTTTGAAGTAATTTCTAGACTTCGTATTAATTGGGGAAAGAGTTTTGTGTATCCTGTGAATTAAGTTCCAGAGATCAGCACCTTGGCCAACATACTAGGTGACAAAGTAGGGGAACTTCCGACCACCTACCTTGGCATGCCTTTGGGAGCAAAGTGTAAGTCCATGTACATATAGAACTCTATGGTGGAAAAATGTGAAAAGAAGTTGGTTAATTGGAGAAGTCAATACTTATCCTTGGGTGGTAGAGTCACTTTGATCAACAGTGTTCTTGATGCCATGCCAACTTACATGATGTCTCTTTTTCCCATCCTGGGAATACCATCAAAAAGTTGGATGCAATCAGAAGGAATTTCCTTTGGCGAGGCAATGGTGAAGGGGAGAAGAAGTATCATGTGGTCAAGGGGGATGTTGTCATAAGCAACAAGAAAGGAGGAGGTATGGAAATCAAGAACTTAAAAGCACCAAACAAGAGTCTCATGTTAAAATGGTTATGGAGATTTCCAGCAGATGAGCAGGGCCTATGGAAGGAAGTCATCATTGCAAGATATGGTAGGGAAGGCCCATGGACTACTAAGGAAGTTAAAACTCCTTATGGTGTGGGTCTATGGAGAACTATCAGAAATCAGTGACCAAGAAAGTGGGGTAATTCTACTATCAAAGTGGGTAATGGTAGAAAGACTATGTTCTGGAATGATAATGGCCCGGGACAAACATCTTTGAGGCAACAGTTCCCGGACATCTACAACATCAATCAACAGAAACAAGCTACAATCTCCAGAAGTCAAAATGCTCTAGGCTGGAATTTGTCCTTCAGAAGATTTCTCAATGATTGGGAGGTAGAGAAAATGATTCAATTCTACAATGCCTTGGAACAAGTCAAGAGCCTCACCAGCGAGGAAGACAGATTGCTATGGAAGAGGGACAAAGATGGCAAGTTCAAGGTTAAATCAGCCTACAAGTTATTGGATACATCAATTCAAACTAAGGAGTGGCCTTGGAAGATGATCTGGGTAGGAAAGATACCACATAAGGTGGCCTGTTTCACTTGGCTAGTTGCTAATCAAGCTGTTTTGACTCGGGACAACCTTATGAAAAGGGGAAGACAGTTATGTTCCAGATGTTTCTTTTGTGAAGTTGAGACAGAGACAATAAACCATCTTTTCTTGCATTGTAAAGTGACTGAGCAACTCTGGCAACAACAACTACATACCCAATGGAATCCCACAAGAGGAATCTGGGGAGGATAAAATATACGCAGACCTTACCATTACCTCATAGAGATAAAGAGGTTGTTTCCGAAAACCCTTCTCTAAAAAATCAAGCACGATAAGCAAAAGATACTAGATTTGGAAAAAAAGGGAAAAGAAAAAAATGAAAAAGACTAATAATGAAAAGCAAATGATAGTATGTAAATACGATAAAAGTAACAAATATAAGACAAATAATCACAACACAGGATATAAAGACACGACTACTCCTACTAACCTACTATATCACAAGGTCATACGTCAACCTACCCCTACTAGCCTATTAGCCTTCTACCCTAATACGCGACCTCTACTCCTTTCTATCTAATGTCATGTCCTCGGTGAGATGAAGTTTCACCATATCTTGTCTAATCACCTCCCCCAATACTTTTTCGGTCTACCTCTACCCCTCCGTATAACCCCTAAATCCAACCTCTCGCACCTCCTAACAGGAGCATCGTATTTCTTCTCTGCACATGTCCAAACCATCGTAGTCTCGCTTCCCTCATCTTGTTAGCCACAAGGGCCACCTCTAACTTTTCCTAGATGATCTCATTCTAATCTTATCACTCCTGGTATATCCACACATTTATCTCAACATCCTCATCTCCGCAACCTGCATCTTCTGAACATGTGAGTTTTTAATTGGTCAGCACTCCACCCCATACAGAAGAGACAGTCCACCCACCATTTTGTAAAACTTGCCTTTAAGCTTAGGAGGTATCTTTTTATCACACAATAAACTAGAGGCAAACCTCCATTTCATCCATACAGGCCCAATACGATATGTGATATCATCATCGATATCGCCACCACTCTTGATGATGGACCCAAGATACTTGGGGGTCGTTCGGTGAGATGAATAAGAAAAGTTAATCCCAGGGTAAATTTTTAGTGCCCTTTAATTCCTTGTTTGGTTGCACAGGCTGGGATAAGTTATTCCCTCCTAGAAGCGGAATAATAATCCCAGGATAACTTATCCTGGGATGAGATATGTGAAATAACAAAAATACTCCCCTTAAACTCTCTTTTATACACCACTTTTACATTTTATGCATATTAACATATTTTTTAATAATATTTATAATAATATTCACAACCTTAATCAATTGTTGTTTTTATACATTTTTTGTGAAAAAAAATTATATTTTGTAAATGCTATTTCTATTTATGAATACATTATAAGTTGAATTTATTTGTCTAATACTTATATTTATTTATATTTTGATTTCTCTTAAAATGTTCACTCCATTACTAAATTATATATTTTAAATTAAATAGTTTATTACTCACTTAAAAATTATATTTTATACATCAATTAAAATGTAAATTATTTTAAGAATAATTTTTTTTGGCTTTTAGTAAACTTAAAATGGAAGTTTTATTTTTAAGCTAAATAAGATGGAAGTTTTATCTTTAAACTAATTAAGATGAAAGTTTAAACCATATTGGCACAATCATGAAAATGCATACACATACGTTAACTAAGATGGAAATTTATTTTTAACAATAAATACCTAAAGCTTGCAAAGAAAATAAAAAAATAAATAAATAAGGTGAAGGATATTTTTGTAAACAAACATCTTATTCTTAGAAATTGTACCATGAATAATATTTTGAATATGTCAAACCAAACAAACAATAAAAACTATTCTCAGCATAACTAATCCCAACATAACTTATCCTGTCATAACTTATTCCGACATAACTAATCTCATCATAACATATATCCAAACCAAACGACATGTTAAAGTTTTCTCTCTTTGGAATAGGTTGAGTGGCATGTGTCACTTCAATGTCTGTTTCATCTCTTGCAACACTGAATTTACACTCCAAGTATTTTGTTTTGGTCCACTGGGCAACTCTGGCAATGATTCTTTAACTTGAGGGATATTAGATGGTCTATGCCAAGGAACACTACAAAAGTCCTAGCATGTTGGAACAGATGGGAATCAATCAGAACATAATGAGAGATGGAAGATTGTCCATGCTTGCATCTGGTGGACAATTTGGAAGGAAAGAAATCAGAGATGTCTTGAGAACAAGTGCATTCCTTTCCAAAGCCTAAAAATGAACTGTTTAGCAACTTTATACTTTTGGTGCACCAATATTGTACCTAAGGATCTGGGGGAGATATTTTTAGATAATTTATGAAGGTCATAGGTGATAGATCTCTCTTGGCTTCTCCTATATACTTTTGATGTGAGTACACTATTGGTGTAACTCTCTTGTTTATAATACCAGTTAACCTAATCAAAAAATAAATAAATAGAAACACTATTCTGAAAGTTGACATGAATGGGAGAGAGGAGAAGAAACTTCATCTTGAGATTGACAATCAGCAAATAGGTATTACTATTGGTATGGAAGCTAATATTATGGCATCGGACAGCACAAGGAAGAGATAGAAGCTCTCTCTTGGGAATTATGCATACCCTCAAAACTTTTTTTGATGTCATCTTCTCCGGCATCTTTCTAGTTCCAATAGAAAAGAGAACCTTCTTCGCATAATGTGAAAAATTATTCAAACTAATCGTAGACAATGAAACCAACAGCTGATGTTTCACAATCATAGAACATAATCACAGATTCACTCGCAGCAGTAAAATAGATGATCAGACTCTCAGATGGGTGTGCAAAACAATTAAGACAGTATCAAGGTTCACAGGGGATGCATGTAGAAGATGGGGCAGAAAATACAAGATACATATTCAGTGTTTATCAAAACTTCAACATCTACGGGCACTTTGCAGGGACGCAATCATTGCTTGGGGACACAAAATCTTCTATTGTTATTCCTGAGACAACATACAATGTGGGCTAGTATGGTATTGCTAACAAAAAACTCTAGTTCCAGGGTAACCCTTTCAATCCGATCCTCCATCATTTCAAAGAGGAAGACAAGTCCTTTGCAAAGGCAGCTAACAAAAGCGAAATGGCTGAGAAATTCCCACAGTTGCTGGTGAAGGATAATACCACTCAAGAAGACAAGCACAAATTCCTGTCCTGTTGTCTTATTGGGACCTTCGATGATTCCTTTAGTCTGAACCCCAACAGTCAGACTATAAATAATTGGTTTTCAATTAATAGATCAAAGATCACTGTTGGCTCACCATATCATCAGTTTCACACAATCAATTTCTTTTTGAGTTTCCATCGAGACGAGAGGCAGAGTGGTTAAGGTGGAACAATGATTTTGGAATGGATGAAAGCTGACATTAGAAAGTGGTCACTGGTTCAGATGTTAGACCACTAAGCAAAGGTACGAATCCAAATGGATTAGCGTTTTTGGTATCCCACTGCATGCGTGGTTCTTGGACTTTGGACACTCCTAAAATTTATATATGACAATCTGACCGCACTTTCCTCAGGTTGAACACCTATCGATCCTGGCCCAATGAGAAAATGGTTGAACTTACACTTGCCGAAACCTAATTTACTTGGATCTTGGATACCATTCCATTAAGGCATTCATTCCCTTCATGTAAAAGGAAGAGTTCAAATGATGTCATCCCTCTGACACTGGCTATTGTTTCTGCCTAAACTTTCAGCTTCTTTTTCATCAATGATAGGTGTGAGCTAATTGTCTCGCTAAACCCCTCTCCTTATGGTCAAGTGGCTTTCAGCCACTCTCTGGTCTTCTTTTCTGTTTTGGTTGCTTTTTTGAATGTAAGGTCCCTAACGCTCCAACTCAAAAAGTATAGTATTTCCCTCTTCCTAGCCCTTTGGTCAAAGCTGCTTTGTCTCTTCATTTTTTATTTTTTAGATCAGAGTAAATGTATATTCATTCAAAAAAAATGTATATTCATTCATAAACATAATCAAAGGCCTGGTATACAATGGATATACTAAAAGGTAAAAAATATACAACAAAAGATGATTCTTTACAAATTCCACCCAATCTTCTATGCAATTGGGAACTCTATGGGTGCACAAAAGAAAATAAGGGATAGAAGGCTACTTCTCAAAGGAAAAAAGCTAGACTCTATCCCCTCAAAAGCTTTCCTATTTCTCTCTTTCCACACCACCCACATTAAAGCTAATGGTACCAAGTTTCAAGGTCCAACTGAACATTAATCTTTTCACACTTCTTGACATAGCTCGAGAAGTACCAAACTATTCAAACATAACCTCATGGAAAGACCATGATGAAGAAGAAGATGATCTACATCCTCTCTGCCTCCTTGCACATATAACAACAGCTGACACAAATAACCTTTCGCTTTCTAAGATTCTTAACCAACAATATCACCCCTCTAGTAGCTAGCCAAGTGAAAGAACACATCTTCCACGGCACCTTGGATATCCAAATTGCGTAACAAGGGAAAACTACCTCATTCCTAACCAAAAGTTTCTCATAATAAGACTTATCGGAGAACATTCCATTCTTCTCCATGCCCCACAACAAAGTATCTGGAATATGAACCACCCTTACTTGCTTATAGAGTAGAGCCAATAATATTTGCAACTCAATCATCTCCCAATTGTGGAAATCCCTCCTAAATCTCAAGTCCCAAAAAAAATTTCTCCACCTAATAACCCTTTAATTTTTTGTATCGTCAAGTCCCTTTGGCAAGCTGTTCTGAGTAATCTGAAATCCCTCCTAAATCTCAAGTCCAAAATAATTTCTCCACCTAGTAACCCCTAATTTGTTGTATCATCAAGTCCCTTTGGCAAGCTATTCTGATTAAGCTTGGGAAATCCTCTTCTAGTAAAATATCCCCAGACCACTTATATCCTCAAAAGTCAATCCTCCTCCCATCTCCTACCTTGAATGAGATGTTTACTTGAAAATCACTCTATCCTTTCATGATATTTCTACATAACCTACACCCAAAAGGCGTAGTCACATCTCTAGTTCTCCCATCGTCTTCCATTGTCCTATATTTGTCAAATATCACCCATCTCCAAAAAGCATTAACCTCCACAGAATTTTGAAGCAAGGCCTATGTAACACTTTAAGTCTACATACCAAGACCTCCCCATTTTTTAGGGGATGTAACATTCTCCCAATGAACCAAGTAGAACTTCCTTTCCCCATCCATCGTATCCCAAAGAAAACTTATTTGGATCTTTTCCAATTTTCCTATGACTAAAGTTGAACCGAGAAACAAAGACAAGAAGTTGGAATGCTCGATAACATGCTCTTAATAAGCACTTCCTTCCTCCCTGCTAATCTCTTTTTGACCCTTTCAAGAATCAAATTCCACACCCTTTGATCCTTTTTTAAAGCTTCTAAGGGAAACCTCTTCATTGGATTGATGTCTGATAACTTTTCCTTCACACAACTGTTGTCATATCCTACTACCCTAGTTCTACTCTGTTTTCCTTCCTGGCCTGGGAACGAAGGTTAGTCACTTCCCTAATCCATTGGGGCAGACCCTTTTTTATCAAGTAGTCAATCTTGACCTCTTTTTGTCCAAACTCGGAAATGAGCCCGATGGCCAATCTTTAATTGACTTGAGAGGTTTCTTTCAAGTTAAACAGGATTATGTCGGGACTGATGAGCACACTAAAAAAATCCCACCTTCTATGGACTCACGTTTGTACCCACCCATTACAAGGGCAATGAATGGGGAACGGAAATTTGAAATTGCTTATGCTCGTACAGTCACCAGAATAGCATCATCAATTAAAGTCTTTGTGCTACGGGTCCATGGGAAGTTCTCCAACATCTTCGAGCCTTGTAGCTACTCTTGTTATGCTCCCATCCCTCAAGGAAACTGAACCTGAATACCACATTGGTCAACAAAAGCCTCATTTTTTAATGAACTGGTTGAACTATAAGTCCGGGAGAAGGGTCTGATAGGTTTAACTACAAACCAAGCTTATTATGTTTTGGGCCAAAACTTTTAGAAAAGAAAAAGGTTGTGGAGGGCAAAACTAATTAGATATAGAAAGCTATTAGGTTAGCCTAAAATATTAATATCGCAACAACTTCAAATACTGAAGACATGATGCAATTCAGACTGTATCAAGGAAGTGAAGTTGATCGACTCATTCTTGTTGGAAGAAATTTTATTTGACAAGAGAGAACAACAATAATGCAATCTAGAATTGACTGGCTCCTACTCTCCATGAGTTTATTTCTTCAATACATAACGTTATCTTTTGTAAGAATTGAATACAGAAAGTCATGACTGAAAGGGAAAACACGTGAATTGGATAGAATCATACAGGAAAGAGAATTGGGGAAGGAAGAACATCGAAGAGGCTAGTATTACAGTGGAGCTAAAGGAAATAGCAAGACATGAGGAAACCTCATGGACAGAAGTCCAGGTAACTCTGATTGAAACATGATGATGGCAACATCAAGTTCGTTCAAAAGATGATCAATGCACATAGAAGATACGACCCATTGATACACTCAAAGTGGAATGAACAACGAAGAAAGAGCCAAATGAGATAAATCAGAGTCAACCTGGCAATGGGTGGTGAAAAGAGGTTCATGCTGGAAGAGGCAATATCTATTCTTGGGGATCGTTTGATACTAATTAACAGTGTTTAAACCTCAATGTTGCATGTGTTATTTTTGTATTCCCCATGCCAATCAACGTGGGAAAGAATTGATAAATTTGATGAGACTTCTTGTGGAATTGAAAAAGAAAAAGGACAAATAAGTTTTTTTTTTTTTTTTTGGGGGGGGGGGGGGGGTGTTCTGTGGATGTCCACTGTAGCATGAATGATATAACAAGAGTGAATTTTTGTACATAAAGGGAGCAAAATCCATGTATCTGTGGTGGTGGAGGCTAGGGATTTTTTCTTCAACAACAACATACCCAATGAAATCCCATAAATTAGGTCTAGGGAAGGTAGAGTGTACGCAAACCTTACCACCACCTTATGGAGAAAGAGAGGTTGTTTCCGAAAGAGCCCCGGCTCAAATGTATCCGCCCCAAGTAAAGGAAGAAAACAATAGATACAGAATAACGGCTAAAATGAAGAGCAATGTCAATTCTACAAGAAAAAACAATTGAAGTAGCAAAATAATCGAAGAGTAATAACAACACAATCATAATAGGCAACTAATCCTATGACAAACCTAAAACCGTCACAAGGCAAGACAACATTCTACCTCTACTAACCTTCTACTCAAATATGCGGCCTCCACACCTTTCTATCAAAGATCATGTCCTTGGTGATATGAAGTTGCGGTATATCCTATCTAATCACCCCTCCCCAATACTTTTTTGGTCTTCCTCTACCCCTCCACGTAACTCCTAAATTCAACCTCTCGCACCTCCTAACTAGGGCATCAATACACCTTCTCTACACATGCCTCAACCATCTCAGTCTCGTTTCTCTCATCTTGTATGTCAAAAAGGCCACTCCCACCTTCTCCCAAATAACCTCATTCCTAGTCTTGTAACTCCTAGTATGTCCACACATCCATCTAAAAATTCTCATCTCAGCAATATGCATCTTCTGAACATGTCGGTTTTTGACTAACCAGTACTCCACCCATTTTAACAAAGTACCATTCTATTGAACTTACCTATAAGTTTAAGTGGTACCTTCTTATTACACAATACTCTAGAGGCAAGCTTCCATTTCATCCATGTTGCCCCAATATGATGCGTGACATCATCGTCAATGTCTTACTACTCTGGATGATGGATCCAAGATACTTGAAGTTTTTTCTCTTGGGAATAGGTTGAGTGGCAACCCTCACCTCCATGTCGCATCATCCATCGCAACACTGAATCTGCACTCCAAATATTCTATTTTGGTCCTACTCAATTTGAACCCTTTAGACTCCAGATTGTCTCCAAACTCCAACCAATCATTAACTTTGTCTTGTGTCTCATCTATCAGTACTATGTCATCCGCAAATAGCATACACCATGGACCTCTTCCTGAATAAACTGTGTCAGCTCATCCATCACCAAGGCAAAAAGGAAATGGCTCAGTGTAGATTCTTCATATAGTCCGATCTCAACAGGAAAATGCTCCAAGTCTCTTCCCACCGTTCTAACATGAGTCTTGGCTCCATCATACATGTCCTTTATCTCCCTAATATACACCATTGAAACACATTTGGCCTCCAAACATCTCCAGAGGACATCCCTCGACACTTTGTCATAGGCCTTCTCAAGATCAACGAACACCATATGGAGATCTCTCTTTTTTCTCTATATTTCTCCATCAGTCTCCGCACAAGATAAATTGCTTCAATAGTCGATAGCCTTGGCATGAATCCGAATTGATTCTAAAAAACGAACAATCCTCTCCTCATCCTCATCTCCACAACTCTCTCTCAGACCTTCATACTGTGGCTTAGCAATTTGATACCCTTGTAATTGTTACAGTTTTAGATATAACCTTTGTTATTGTACATTGGAACCATTGTACTCTACCTCCATTCGTCGGGCATCTTAGCTGTCTTCAAAATAACATTAAACAACCTAATCAACCACTCCATACCTGCATTGTCAGTGCTCTTCCAAAATCCCACCGGAATCGCATCAGGTCCAATCACTCTCCCCTTGCTCATCCTATTAATAGCACATCTAACCTCCTCAACCCTAAAACACTTGCAGGATCCAAAATCCCGAAGACTATTAAAGTGCGCCAAATCACCCAACATAATGTCTCATTTTTATTTAAGAGTTTGTGGAAGTATGCTAGCCACCTCTACTTAACGAAGGCCTCTTCCACTAACACCTCACCTTCCTCATCCTTGATGCATTTCACTTGTTCCAGGTCTCAAGCTTCTCTCTCTCTCTCTCTCTTGCGTGAGCCTACAATCTCTTATCCTTGTCGTTTTCCCCTAGTTTAGCATATAAGCGTTCAAAAGCAATTGTCTTAAACTCGTAATCACCCGACTTTGCTTCTGTCTTCACCGTCTTAAAGATATCCTTAAGCCTCCACTTCTCATCCTCATCCACACACCACAACCACTTCGTATACGCAACCTCCTTAGCTTTCACTTTTCCTTGAACTTCTCCATTCCACCACCAATCTCCTTGACAACCACCAAAGATCCCTCTTGATACCCCCAGACCTTAGTAGTTGCTTTTCTAATGCAATCAGCAATCCTGTTCCACATGTTGCTCACAGCACCGCTGCTACACCAAGGCCCCAAACCAATCAACTTGTCCCCCATCTCCCTAGAAAGAGCAGGAGTCACGTTCCCCCATCCAATCCCCGATCTATCATAAAGGGTCTTCTTCCTCCTATTCCTCTTAATCTCCAAGTCCACCAAAAGCCTAGTTGAGTAGTAATATTTTCACTCAGAATAACCTTGCCTAACAAATATCTCAATCATCCTATTGAAGGAGTTAGTAATCTATTGAGTTTAAGCTACCGTGCTACGAAAGGTAACCAAGTGATTTTCTCACTTAGAAAAAAAAGAGTTAGCAATAACCAACTCAAAGGCTTTAGCAAAATCCAAGAGTGACGTCCCACCTCTGTTCCTCTCCCCAAAACCAAAGCTTCCATGAACATCATCAAACCACTAAAAGTTATACCGATATGACCATTAAAATCTCCACCAATGAAAATCTTTTCAATGATCGATATACGTCTCATTACCTAATCCAAATCCTCCCAAAAGAGTTTTTTGTCTTCGTCATCCAAACCTACTTGCGACGTATAAGAACTAATAACTTTCACAATAAGCATATTGACAATAGATTAATTGTCATCATCCTATCACTGATCTCCTTAACCTCCACCACACACTCCCTACAATCTCAGTCTACTAGAATACCTACTACATTCCTATCCCTAGAGCCTCCTGAATACCAAAATTTAAACTGGTACACATCCCAAGCTTTGTTACCTACAATCTGGTTTCCTGAACAAAAGCTATATAAATCTTTTTCCCCTTAGGACTCTTCACTAGCTCTATGGACTTTCGGTAAGTGATCCTATGTTCCATGATTCTACTTTCAACTTAAGAAAAACCCAACCCCACTACCCCTCGTCTCTGGCCCAAATCGAAGACATGACCCTAGTCCACCATCAGTTTCCAAAGCCACTAAAAAGATAAACCGAGTACAGATAAATCGAGAGACTACAAGAAATCCAGAAGATACCGGTGCTTGAAATCAACAACTCAATAAAATAATAGTATATGGAACAATAAAATACAGAATATAGACCACGCACAATAGCCAATAATCAAATACACGAAATCAAGAACAACAATAGTAAGTGAAGAAAGAGAGAAAAAAATCAAGACAACCACTCTAGAATATGTGTACACGTAATCCTAATAGAAGAGAAACCACCTATGCAATATATGACGCTATGGATCAAGAACAAATAACTCGGCCTAATAAGCAAATAGAAATACAAAACTACAGTATATCAAACATAAGAAACAGACTATAATAGCTAAATTATATCAAATTAATGCTAAACTAGCCTAAAACAACAAGAATCAAGAATCAACAATAACAACTCTAAAATCTACTAGGCCACTACTAAGCTTCAAACAAATCTACAAGCTATCAAAATATCAAATAGATACCCAACAGATCAAGAAACAACCCAAATCAATCAAAAATCTATATAAAAGATATCAAACAAGAACGATATAAAGAATTATTAAGTAAATAAAGAAACTAGGTCTAAAAAAATTAACACGTGAATGTGGCCGGAGATTGGAGAAGAGTCTTCAAAGGCGTGCAAATGGAAGTATACAAAATTACCCAAAGAAGACGAGCAACAGCTTTGAACATTTCCAAATTTTGCCGGAGAGACTAAATTGATTTGTCAAGAGTTCGTCGAGAAATAGTTTTCAGCCGGGGAGAGAGCAATATAGATGCTTTGAATCAAAGATCCAAAAAACTAAGAAAATATCAGTCATTTGGATGGTGTTCTTGAAATTGTTCGATGACCGCTTGTCGAAAAATTCATGCCGGAAAATTATAGAAGGCACTAAATGAATGGATGTTCTTCAAAAAAACCCAACTGAATTTCACCGGAGAAAAGCACAGTGATTGCAAAAATATTAAAGAAAATGGGGATTCAGAGATATGGACGAGTGAAGAATCCCAGAATGATTGAAGCAGTTCCGCGCGCTTTTTAGTTAGTATTTACCCTATCAAATTTATAGGCTAGGGATTTCTTATAACAACTAATGATTTACTCTGGAATTTTAATCAGAGGTGTATATTGCTAGTGGAGATTAGGGAAGGAAGGATTGTAGAGGAAAAAGGAAGACGATGGGGGAGTAAAGTGTGAGTTAAGAAATTTTGAGCCAGAAAAAATTGTGTCGAAGTCAATAATGGTGAAAAACAAAAATAAGATAAAACGGATGAAAGGATGATAATAACTCAAGACGAGTGAAGCAATTTGGAAGCAAAATTTGGATCGGCTCACTAGTAAGTTTGGTTGAACCTTGAGGAACCATCTAGATTGAAGGTCCAAAGCATTTTCCCCAAACTATGAATACTCTAGACCAATGAACTTTGTAATGCAGCGATAGTGCCAGAAAAAGGCATGGCATGGTAGTGTCTAATGGAGCTCTAAGAAGTACTTTGACAGAGGAAAATTAAGGGGAAAGGGAAAGGGGAGTGTTTGAAGCCCACGAGAGTGTCGATACTCAATGGACTCACTTCCTCTAGAAGCAAGAAAGCTAGACAACTTTCATAAGGCAACTGGAGAGGATTGCCTATATAATTTCAAAATGGGCTTTCAGCATAACTTAGTGAGCTATCTACATGAATTGGTGGTTAGCCACCAAAACATTATTTGTATTATTCTATGTCTAATACATATCATATGTGATTCATAAAGGTCATTTTGATTAGTGATATTATCTAAGTTGCTCGGACTCTTCACTTTTGGTGCCGCACCCATGTCGACACGACATGGATGTGGGTGTGGGATCCGTATCCGATTTGGTCAACCGGTTTCGGGTACTTTGACAAAAATTGATGGGGAAAGTTTAGACGGTTTTAACGATTTTTGTAATGAATACAAAAGCTAAGGTGAAATTAAAGAAAATGGAATACCTTTTATATAGAAATTTCTATGTCACGCCTTTTCTTCAATCTCCATCTAGGATTTTCTTCAAGTTCTTTGCATAATATCTCATAATTTAGGTTTTATCACTCTAGTTTTAGATATTTTTATTATTTTTAGGCGAATCCCCGCACCCGTATCCATACATTGATCCATATTCCCGAGTCTTAAAAAGTAGATCATGATGGATCCGACCTCTAGATCCGCACCCATATCAGACACCCACACCCAAGTCCAAGCAACTTACGATATTATCACAATTTGACAACAATGGAAATGCAAAGTTCATTTTCAGAACATCTTAGAATCAATTGAACGCACCATTAATGCTTCAGCAAGTCCTTCTGCAACTGCAGCGTCATTGAAACCACCTCCTAAGAAAGGTATAGCCGAAAGCCACTGCAAAAAGGTATCCATGTCTCTTGTCCAGCCACTTCGCTGGACCAGGCAAGCTGCATAAAAGATAGTAAAATGGAAGAAGAAAAGGAAATGAAAATATCAAGCAAAAAGAAAAAAGAGAAAATATGTGTCTTGACAAAGAAAGAGAAGTGAGAAACAGCTTTAAAAACAAGATTTTTTTTTTTTTGGATACAAATCAAAATTGAATAATCCCCTTCAAAGTTTAATGTTGTTACAGCCACAATTTCTTTTTTCAATTTTTCTTTTTCCTTTTAGGGAAGAGAGAAGTAGGGAGGGGAATATCACTGAAATTACAACAAACCATCAAATCCACTGGAATATCACCTAAAATAAATCAATTTGAAAGTTAAGAAAATTGAAATTGATTGTAAGCCGTCTTCAAAGAGGATTAATCAATCCTATGTGCATTCATAGACTCATGAAAGTCGGAGATTAAAATAATTCATAAATCATGGATCAACAGAGTCGTAATTAACTTATGTAAACTCTGTGCTGAATAGATAGATTTGGCATGTAAGAATCACATTACTAGCTAATTTCCACATCATGGTGATTATACACATCATGTAGAAAACAGTCCTGAAATCATGGAATGATGCAGATTTCATCTGGACATACCATAAAATCAGCACTCAAAATTTTGTTTCCCCTGATTGAGATTTCAGACTGGGCTAGAAAATGGTTTTAAGTGCATGACTCAACAAGCCCCCATGCTTGAAATTGCAATTATATCAGCCAACAGAACTAGAAAGTAAGAACAAGAAAAATACAAACCACTATAAGAACCATGTGTGTTAAACATGACCAAGGAGAGTTCCACATCGGCTGCAGATGACTTCTGGAATTTCAAAATGGAAGGTAAAATTAGCCTAGATAGTAGAAGATCGTACAATTAATTTCTTTCAACTCAGATAGTATGGAACACTGTTTTCTTTTTTATCAATAATATAGAATGTAATGGTGCATGCTTATTTGAGTTATAAATTACGTTAGTCATGATGAATATTGTGAGATTAAATTTACTCGTACAAAATTGCCATCACATAAATACTAGAGAAGAATAACCAGTATACAAAATGAGCCATTTAGAATATGCGAACCTGTGAAGTTGACTCAGCTCCAAAAAAGCACCTGCACACATTCGGGAGAAGTTAGAGGTGGCCCCTGTGGCTGAAAAGATGAGGGAAGCGAGACTGCGATGGTTTGGATATGTGCAGAGAAGAAGTACCAATGTTCCTATTAGGAGGTGCGAGTGGTTGGATTTAGGGATTACACGGAGAAGTAAAGGTAGACCGAAAAAGTATCGGGGGGAGGTGATCAGACAGGATATGGCGAAACTTGATCTCACCGAGGATATGACCTTAGATAGAAAGGAGTGGAGGTCGCGAATTAGAGTAACAAGCTAGTAGGTTAGTAGGGTTGATTGATGTTTGGCCTTGGGGTATAGGAAGGTAGTAAGATTAATCGTGTCTTTATACCCTGTGTTGTCATTATCCGTCTTATATATGTTAATTTTATCGTATTTACATACTATCATGTGCTTTTCGTTATTAGTGATGCTATTGATTGGGGCTTTAAAGTTCCACAAGCAGGTATCAGACGGATCTAAACCAAAACTCTTCAAGGAAAACCATTGGAAAGAAGAATGAAATGGATGACCAATTAAAAGCGTCCAATCATCATATAAAGTTTTCAAACAATTTCATTCCATTGAAAGGATGGAACAATCATGAACAAGCTCTATAACAACAAATTGGCAAATGAAAAAATTTCAGTATGTGTTGATTCAAATACTAAGCAAACATCAAATTTCAGAAGAACCACGCGGAAGAGGTATATACATTAGCCATTCAAGAAAAAAATTGGTAACTGTTTCAGCTAAAAACTTGGAAAGACAAAAAAAAAATAGCCACAGTAAAGCTAGATAAGAGGAAGAGCTAAGTAGGAGAAGGAGGATGAATTCCCAGCCATTTGCTCAACAACACATGTGTTTTTGCTTGCATGTGTGCGGCTCAGCATATTTGAGAAGAAACCCAAACTGATATCAATTCAAAATTGGATGATCTCACCTTTCAGAAATACCAGTACAAGAAAGAGCATATCAAATGATGAAATGTAACCCTTTCAGTAGTTGACAAGAATTGTTAGCCAAAAGAAAACTGACTCATGTACCTTCCATAACTACAATAAGTTTTTTCCCTTGACCATGCTTTTCTCATTAGCACCCTGAGAAATGACCTCAAGTGGCATATATCAACCTTGTTATGGATAAGGTTATATGGTTAAAACCCAAAATGATGAGTTGCATCCACACCATATGGCTAGAGGATTTTCCCTGGTAATCTCGGAAAGATGATACTCCCATTTAAACATCGCAGTATATTAAAACCATCTTAATAGATCATTTGAACTGTGCCCAAATTTTCAAATTTAGATATTCATTTAAGAATTCTCAACAGTTAATCTTAAGGTTTAAAATTAAAATCTAGATTTAATACTTCTCCAAAGTTTATATATATCACTAAGCACGGAATATAGTGAGCAGGCAAGTCAACTAACAGGAAACTACCAATCTAAGAAATTGTAGGTCTCAATAAGTTTATTGGATTGAGATAAATATGCCAGAAAATAACTGTAGAGCATGCATAAATAGCTGACAAAGAAATAATGTCTTAAAAAACCTAATTTAATTAACATGGCTTCGTCCCTTTGGGGACATCCGATAAAATTGGAACATACAGAGAAGAATAGCATGGCCCCTGCGCAAGGATGACATGCACAAATCGAAAAATAATCCAATCAACATGGCTTCTTTTAGTTTCCCTCAACCCAAGAATAAAAGTAATAAAATTGGAAGCCGTTTATCCAGTTTGTACTCCAAAAAGCCTATTTATAAACTACTTTATCGCTGAAATGTCTCTTCTGAAAAAGCATTAATCTTGTTTACTTATCTTTTCATAGAAACCGCTCCATCCATGCAGAAGATTAAAATACACTGTTGATTTCAAGCTCCGCAGACTTTATTAACATGCAACTAAAGAGTTAGACAAAAAGGTGAGCAACTGTTTCTTATAAAATGATCACATTTCCCTTATTCATGCTTCTCTGGATACCTAAGGACTTGGTCTATTGAAATTTTGCTAGAATAAGAGGGGAAATCTGTCGGTCTAAATAATCCACCATCATCGGATTTGTGTTGCCTAAAGGTTTCACTTTAACTATCTTCTCCTATATTTTGACTTTGATGGGGTAAAATGTATATGTTTTGCTACCTTGATGTGTTACATTAGGTTGTCTAATATCTCAGTGTCTATTTGTCGCAGTATTACATCTTTTTTAAAGAACGCAGATGAGCAAGACAATGGTGCCACTATAAATACAAAATAAACACAATAAATATAAATCAGTTAAGTATTTAAAGTAGAGAAATAGATGAGAGTAACCAAATTACTGAAATTAAACAAAGATCAAGGCAGTTGAAACTTGAGAATAGAATTACTGATTGAGAGCCTTACGATTTGAAAGATGAGAGAGATACGAGATAATGCAGCTTGCAAGAAAATTTCATGGAGAAATAGTAATTGTGTGAACAAGAAATGGTTAGTAGGGTTTACATTACATCGTTTTAGGGTTTGAGAGAACCATGTAAACAAATGATTTTGTAAGAAGGGAGGGGTGGGTATAGTGCAACGGTTGGAATTCCAGCCATTGCAAACAAATACGAGTTCTTTAACCCACCTCCCTTTGGACGTTGAATTTCTGTAAGCTATTTATTCTTATATTCTTTTTTCAGAGTTGAACTTTGGTATCAAGGCTTCAAAATTTCCCAAATTAGTTAAGAGAAACTCAAATGCTACCAGCACATGATTATCACACAGAGAAGTGGTATTCCCGAGAATGGCATTTTCTCAATGATGCACTAGCATTGGAATGCAGGAATATTTACAAAATTGAATAAATAAACAACTCATTGTGACGGTATCATATTTTTACCAAAAAAAAGTCTGATCATAAAAATAAAACATAATTCAAGTATATCCTTACAACTCAACTTTTTGAAATGTATCAATAATAGAAGGAGCCTATGCTCAGCTGTTTAGTTCAAAGTCAGGAATTTGTTAACCAAAATTTTAAATTCGTTTAAAGGTTGAAGTTTTAATTCCCAATCCTAAACTAGGGATAGGGAAAGATAGCCGGCAGAGCAACTACTACTACATTAATGGCTGAATTGTGGATGAAATACGAAAACAAAAAACTGAATTTAAGTTACAGTTGATAAATGATGGGAATAGATGAAAACGAGTACCGGATAATTTTATCAAGGTAATCGGAAAGGATGGTTTTCCAGTAAGGCCCCAACGCAGCGGTGCCTTCAACGGCGACGATCAGTTTGTCCACCATCTCTGCTTTAAACAATGTCCAACGTTGTTTCGTTTATTGTTTTATTTTCTAATTTCTAAAGAAAAACTCCCTAAAATATATATTAACATTAACAAATAACAAATGTTGTCCAGCAGCCAAAGACTACAAAATGTTGACTGAAAAACTATCTCTAGGGTTTGTTATTTATTTCCGTAGGATTTGTCATCTATTTGTACGGAAACAAAATTACTACCATATTGATCCTAAATATTCTATTGTGGAAAGTCATTATGTTGAAAGCAATTTCGATGATTAGATAGAGATGCAAATTGGTCTTCTTCAAAATTACACAATTATTTTCCAATACCTACCCTCTTGATTAGAAATCATAAGTTTACGTAAAAATAAGAATACAAGTCTCAAATGAAGTTGTTTAAATATATGAAGAACAAAAGAAGTTGTAAAAAAAATATTAATGGTGTGTCAATGAGGATTCTAATCAATTATCCCATATATCACATATATCATTGTTGTTCAATAATTGTTCGTTCGCGTTATTATTTTTTAACAAAGAATATATTTGACTTTGAAATACCATTTAGTACATGTAAGACGATAATACGACCATCAATTAAATCAATCAAAACATAGAATTCACCTAAATTTTAAAAACAGAGCATTGGAATTGAACTCACCTATGACCGATCCCACATTTCAGTTTTACTCATCTCAAGATCATCTTGATCTTTAAGCTTCCTTAGGAAATACATTCTCGTTCCACAAATAGCTTTTTGTCCTCATCGTCATCAGCAAAATCAACAAATTTCACATAATTCACCATTATAACATATGAAACCTCAATTGCAAGTTAAATATCAGTTAAGTTATTAAGAGTCTTCTATAGTCATTCAAATAGGAGAAGTGAAAAATATGAGGCCCCATGTTTCTTATCTTGCATAACATACATAGTGTGATATAAGGTGTATATGATTTTGTATGGTACCTCAGAAAAAGGCTACAAATTGATGGTAATAATAAGGAGCTAAAGTTTTAGGTCAAATGAATCCCCTAAGCAAATGCTTAGGGTTAAAAAAATGGCTCGAGTAGCACCCCGCCCTTTTGGAAGGTTTAAATTAAGTCTCACCTTTTTGGATGGAACTAAGAGTGTCTAATTTGCTAATAAGAGAGTGTTAAGGGGTATTTTAATAGCACAATGGTCATATGTTAAGTTTTGGAGTCAAGAAAGTTGTGAGACAAAGGCTTACCAAAGTTATCATAAGTTTCTCTACGAAATTTCTCTTAACTTTGGGTCAAATGTCTCAGACCATATCTCCCAAAATATAAGAGTTAAAGGGGCCATAACCTATCAAATCAAAGGTCTACGAGTCTAGTTTGCAACACACAAAACTATGTGTCAAACTGACTTCAAAGTAAGAAGTTATAATTGTTTTACCGTGGACTGTTTGAGTAGAAAATTGGGTCGCGAACCGGGTCGGGTTAAGAAAAGTCATAAGTCAGCAATCCGACATTTTAAGACCCCGAAGCATTTCTTTTCTGTTCCAGTGAGGAAACTAAAGAGAGGATTCCCATGGAGTTCTTGAGTGATTTAGGTATGTTGCTCGTGATTTCTACCATTAAAGTTCGTCCTCATGCCTAAAAATATTTTTTTTACACCATGCAATCATTTTTTTCCTCCTATTAGTTGTGTTTGGAGTTATTTTCCTCCAGTGAGAAAATCTTTTGATTTATGCTCAATTATGAACTATTTACAGGTGTATATAAGTTGCATATATTAGTGTTTGCAAAGCTTAGGACGTAAGGAACAACTTTTGTGAAGAAACTTCAGGCATTCAGACGTTCGTTGGAGAGGCATGTTAAGGTTAAGTGTTGTCCCTCCTTTTAGCACGAAATTTGGGAAACCCCCAAAATGTCAAGACAATATTTTACTATTTTATTGCTAGAAAGACCTTCTATAAAATGCATTGGGATCGCAGTTGGATTATTTTCATGATAATATTAGGTTGATATTCAATTTTTTGATTAAACTGCACATTTGATATCCACATATCAGTTTATCAGTTTTCCTAACTACATGTCCATGTGTTTGAGTTGTTACTCTTCTTTGGGCGGTATTACTTTAAAAAAAAAGGAGATTATGAAGGAAATTTAGTAGCTATAATTAGTTCTCCTTCCTTGCTAAAACAGTATTTGAAGAACTGAAAAAGTAACACGTTGAATTTTAATAATCTCAAATATAATGCTCCTGTTTAAACTAGTAAGACACTTGATTTTTTTTAAAATACTTTCTTTTACTAATTATTAAGGAATCAAGTGTAAAAGTTAAGTGAAGCACCTTAAGCTCCTTGTGAACATCTTCAGAGTTAAGATATCATTCTAAAAGTTGAGTTAAGTTTTCAAACCTGTTCAAAAAACATATAAGATTCCACGAGTCATGTGTACATGCTATGACAGTGACTATGAAATTATGAGAATAAGAGTACCAATGAGCCAAGGCTGGTTAAATTATCTCTATGGCCTACTATGTGCATTCAATGTTCATGTCATACATGACATGTTATGCATGGATTTTGAGCTGTAATCGGAGGTAAGGATTCTATTTTCCCAAATGACTATATATATGTATATTATACAGATGGGCATAGGTTAGCAAATATGATGTTGGTTAAGTACCACAAAGGACCACCATTGCTAGCATTTGGTTGGGTATGACATGTATTTGCATTTATATATATATATATATGTATTCACGACATGCGATTACTCGAGTATACCATGCATATTTGATCACTAGGAGGTCGAGGGTCGGCCACAAAGGTTATTTGAGTTTTGATTATAGGTGGTATCTCTATTACTCTTTTTACTAAAACTATTTATTGTTTTACTTTTTGCCTTACACATTTTTATTCGTACTAACGTCCCATTGTTTGGGATGTTGATTTTGTCTTATGCGTGCAGGTTTAGGTAGGGATTCTAATCGACCCCTACGCTAGGATTTCAATTCAGCTATGACTTGGTAAGCTCCACCTCTTCTTAGAGCTTTCACAAGATGTCTACTTTTATTGTATAATTGGATATAGTTGAGGCCTTGTCCCCATAATGGTAGTGACACTCTTAGAGGCTATTGTGGACATAATATTTTGGGTTAGTTTTTTGCAACTTTTAGTCTCCATCCATAGACTTGGCATGTATATATATGTGTGTGCACGTATGTACTTCTCTAGTTGTAGCCTCATCGGCTAGCTAGTACTTTATCATTTTGGCTTATCTACTTTGGTTTTATGACTTATTGTTAACCAGACCATGACCTAAATGGTCCAAGCTTAGTTTTTTAGATGTTATACTGTCTGATCTTTTGTCCCCTAGTCTAGTAAGCTAGCATGTTCAATGTCTTACTTGACCAATGACGATATCGAGTGTCAGTCGCGCCTCCCCTCCTTTTGAGGCGTGACAAACATGGTATCAGAGTAGGTTGTATACCAGCGAGTCCACAATGTCGTGGCTAGTAGGGTCTTTCTTATGGGTGTGTTGTGCACCACACGTATAACCAGAAGGCTATGAGACATTTAGGAATGGTTACATTTCTTTCAATTAATATATCGTGTTATAGAGCAAAGCTATAAGAATATATGAAATCTAAATCATACTTTGTGGTTTTTATCTAATAGGCTACCTATGCTCAGGAGATAGTATAACCGTGAAATTGGTATGGATTCGAGAGAAGGTACCAATTGTTCCACGTCGGGCCAAGGGGATATATTTCCTATGAAGGCACACTGTGATTCTCTAGTACCCATGGTACCAGCAACACCTGTTGAGGCTTGAGGAGTTGTAATACCCCTAGCCCCACCAGTCCCATTGGTACCCAAGGCAGGTAGAGACGCAGGCCCTCCAACACTTGTTGTTCCCCCATCAGAGATTGGGGAGCAGGAGATGAGGGAGCCAATTCAGTTGTTGACTTGGATGGTTTCTATTCATGAGAGACAACTAAAGTCGAGAGAAGATGCCAAAAGAGATTGGACAGAAAGCTCAAAGATATGAGATTTTCTTTAGTTGGCCCCTCTAATATTTACGAGATCTAGTTCCACTAAGTATCCCCAGGACTTTATACACCATATGTATAGAGTATTGAGGGTGATGCATGCCTCCATCACTAAGGTTGTGGAGTTGGCTTCTTTTCAACTACGTGATATAACTATCTTATGGTATGAGGCATGGGAGAGATTAAAGGGCCTGATGCTCCGTCAATAGAGTGGGAGGAATTCCTTGAGGCATATCTAGTCTATTACTTGCCATGAGAGGTTCGGGAGGCCCATCTTGATCAGTTTATCAATCTGAGGACAGGGGATATAAGTGTGAGGAAATATAGATTTAGGTTCAATTATTTGGCTAGATATGCACCAGATATTATACGTACTATGAGCGCTAGAGTTCATCGTTATGAGGATGGTTTAGGGGATCATCTAATCAGAGACTACAAGATAGCATTTTTACAAAATGATGTAGATATTTCCTGTATACAGGCTTTTGCTTGGACTACAAAGGACCTTTCTCATTGGATCTGTGATACCTGCAGGGACAAGGAGCAGAGTAAGAGGGCTCATACTATGGGGTCTTATAAGGAGCCACGTAGTGATTTTAGGCTCCCACTTCATCGATATCCACCTTGATCATTAGGTTGTTTACCCCTACAAATGTAGGGCCAGCGGTTTAAGAGTTATATTCAGTCAGGATCAGGGTAGAGTTTAGGCCAACATAAGAGTTGTCAATGGGAGCATTCTGCACAAATGAGAATGCCTACTCCTCCATGTACACTGTGCAGTAAGCTTCACACTGGGAAATTTAGAAAGGTTTTAGGTGCATGTTACTATTGTGGGCAAACATCACATTTTATTAGCTAGTATCTAGGATTAGGCAGAGGTACACCAACTCAACCTTCAAGATTCATAACAGCCTCTTAATCCTTGATACATGCTCCCCAACCAAGTCAATAGTCTACTCGGGGTTGTGGTAAGGAGAGAGGTAGAGGAGACACTTCAGGTTCCACTGGTGGCCAAAATCGCTTTATGCACTCATAAGACGATAGGATTCAGAGACATCTCCATATGTTGTCAAAAGTATATTGATGATACATTCTCATGTTGTTTATGCACTGATAGATCCTGGCTCTACATTTTTGTATATTACCCCATTTATTGCAAGTCAGCTTGACATGAGATCTGAGTTATTACTGCAGTCAATTAAGGTATCTACACAGGTTGGTGACTCAATTATATCTAGTCGCATTTATCGAAGTTGTATGATGTTAATTGATGAACATCCAACCTCCACTGATTTAGTTGAATTGACTATACTAGACTTTCATGTCGTTATGAGCATGGATTGGTTGGCAGCTTGTTATGCTAATATTGATTGTCATGCAAAGTTGGTTTGCTTTTATTTTCAAGGTGAGCTTGTCATTTGTATGGATGTCGCTATAGCAATACCTGTTATTTGTGCGGATATCTCTATAGTGACATTTTTTTGGTTATAGACCCTCATGTTTATGATGATGATGTTAAGGTGAAGGTTTACCCACACAATGCGAAAAGCTAAGTAGATGGACTATTCCTATGACATAAGATGTTTTTCATGAAAGATAATGATAACTATTTTGCAAGCTATGAAAGTATGATTTTAATGAAGTATGAACTATGTTTAAAGCTATGTATATGCATGATTTATGTATTCCATGGGGTGTGACTTAGCACCGAATAAGATTATGGGTGGGGACTCGACCTAAGGGGTCCCTAATGTAAAGACTACCTTTCTCATAACTACATGCCACCATAGGTGATGATGATTATGTGCCTATATGATATTATGTTAGTGGATCCACATAAGTAAAACATATAGATAAATGGGAAGCCTCCTGTTAAGTTCATGTCAAAACACTTACCGAAACGGGAAGACTCCTATAAGGTAAGATATATTCTACCCTGGCAAAGTAGACTACTCTTACCTAATAGTCTGCATGGTCTTATATGTCCATTATGGTCTTATTCCAACATATGTATGTAAGGATTATAAACGAATTTGATGATGCTTCTTCTCATGGTTTTAACCTTGCATTGCTCATAAAATATTGTGTCCTTACTCTATTGATTATGCATACTAGTATTATTGTGATGTCCTTTGATTCATGGCATACCTACATACTTAGTACATTCCACGTACTAACACATACTTCTTTGGCTACATGATCTAACCATGTAAGGACGGATGACGAGACGACTATTCCATTTCGTCTCTAGCTTGGGAGTTAAAGTTAAAGATTGATTGGTGAGTTCCCATGCTTTGGGAACAAGCCCTTTTATGATGCTTTTCCATTTAGACTTTATTACTTTCTTTGATGTATGTCTTAAGGGTGAGCTAGTAAGCTATGTTCTAGACCCCACCAAGATCTTATGATATAGAGGCATGTTTTTGGAAACTATGGATTGATGTAATTTCCCCCTAAGGGAACTATGATATTTCTTGTATGATGTATTATGCTTGCTTATTATGTTATGTATGCTTACTTTACCTTATGAATGCACACGATATGAACACAAGGCTTGAATAGGATGCCTTCGAGTGTCACATTTATCGTGTCATGGCTAGGCCCTAGGTTCGGGTCGTGACAAAAGTGGTATCAGAGCGTAAGGTTTGAAAACATCCTAGGGAGTCCAACATGCCATGTCTAGTAGAGTTTTATTCATTGGTGTGAAGCACACCAAATCTATGAATAGAAGGCTACGAGACGTTTTGGAAAACTTATTTTTTTGTGATCTATGTCGTGCCTTCAAAACTCCCGTATCCTAACACTTGTCCTTTGAACTTTTCAGAAGAAGGCTCTACAACGTGATCCATTGCCTAGGGGAAATAATGCTAACGAGGACCAAGTTCCCCTGGCTCCTTAAGCTCCTCAAATCCCTCAAGTGGACTAAGTCTCCAACGATGAGTTTAGGGGTGCAATTAATATGTTAGCTCAAGTTGTTGCTTCTCTAAAGACTCCTACTCTAGCTTCCAGTATAAGAGATTTCACTAGGATGAATCCTCCAAAGTTTCATGGTTCCAAGTGGATGAGGATCAATGAGAATTCATTGATGAGGTCTATAAGGTGGTAGAGATTATGGGGGTGTCTTCCAACGAGAAAGCCAAATTGGTGGCTTATAAACTTAAGGGAGTCACTGAAGTTTGGTTCACTCAATGGAAATTCGAGAACGTTGAAAAAAGGCCTATTGGTTAGGAGATGCTTAAAGCCGCTTTCCTTGATTGTTTATTCCCACTTGAACTAAGGAAAGCTAAAATGATGGAATTCATGAACTTGAAGCAAGGTGGTATGAGTGTGAGGGAATATGCCCTCAAGTTTACCAAGTTTTCCAACTATGCTCCTTCCTTGGTGGCCAACTCTAGAGCCCGCATGAACAAATTCACATTGGGCGTGTATGACTTGGTAAAGATGGAGTGTACATGTCACGACCCGAAAGTGGAGCCTAGATGTGGCATGGTGAAGGAGAACCCGAAAGTCCTTGATCAAGCTATCATAGCATCATTACTCACATCATCGGTTCGGAAGCGCAAAAATATAAACACATAACACATAATTCTAGGGGAAATGGGGCTTTGGACTCAAGCTATGGGGATGCTGCCGGGAATGGGATGAGCATGAATCACATAGCACATAGCAAGTATCTTTAAGGGAGGGAGGGATAAGTAGGACTCAAGATATGGGGGCATACCGGGTTAGAGGACTTTACACATAGGCACATTCCCAACATTCACAAGCCCATAAGCATAATCATAAACGAACATCATTTCCATAAATAAATCCCAATAGTCATAATATCCCGATAAAGCATAATACAACGTGTAAGAGTTTAGTGTGTCCAACATAGCCTCTACATAAGAAAGAGCGGGGCCTCGACATAGTTTGGGGCTCACCTTCAAT
>JBCEWC010004762.1:0-26493 GCA_038996855.1 Solanum aculeatissimum
TGATGGCTTGATCGAGGGTCTTCGGGTCCTCTTTCGCCATGTCACATCTAGGCCCCCTATCCGGGTCGTGACACCTACCAACAACAACTCTTCACTAGAATCATCTAGCCACGTGGAGGAAGAGGAAGATGGATGTGAGCTCTAGTTCCTACATGGTTAGATCATGTAGGGAAAAAGAATGTGTTAGTACGTTTGAATGTACTATGTATGTAGGATGCAATGCAACAAGGAACATAAGCCATAATTAGCAATATGCATAATCGTAATCAATGGATATAACTTGAACATGTCATGAATGCTCAATGCCTCCATCAAATTTTACATAAGAAGGCATAAAATCACATATCTTATCATACATAGATGGGAAGGGACCATAACCGACATGTAAGACCAAGTGAGCTACTACTTGGAATATCGATGTTCGCTCAACACCAGACATGGAGTGGTCTACCTTGCCAGGGTAAACCAAATATTCACCTTACGAGAACTCCACCCCTTTTGAAGAATTCTTCATAATCACCTTATGGGAACACCACCCTTTTCGGGTAACACTTGATAAGAACCTTACGGGAACACAACCCTTTTCATAATTTAATTTAACATGTACCATACGGGAGTACCAACCATTTTGGTCATTCATGTAAGTTAAGCTACATGGATCCATTAGCTACTGCGTAAACCTATGGCGGCAAAATAGTTATGGACAATGGTTATTTATCAAGGTCCGCTCAGTGCTAGGTATCAATCCCAAGGAATATTCAAAACATATTTTTATCATAATATGCAAAGCATCAATATATCATGATTTGGTAATATTTCATGAGGTCCCATTATCTATTATTTCAGATCGAGGTATTTAATTCACGTTGAACTTTTGGAGGTCCTTTCAAAAAGGCTTTGGTACCAAAGTCAATCTTAGCACAACTTTTCACTGACAAATGGATGGCCAAGCCGAAAGGACCATTCAAACTCTTGAGGATATTCTACGGACTTGTGTCTTGGAGTTTAACAGGAGTTGAGATGAGCATCTTCCGCTCATTAAAATTGCTTATAACAATAGATGCCACTCTAGCATCGAAATGACTCCCTTTGAGGCTTTGTATGGTAGACGTTGTAGATCTCTGGTTGGATGGTTTGAAGTAGTGTAAATGTCTTTTTTGGGTCCGGATTTTGTTATGGAAGCTTTAGAGAAGGTGAGAATGATAAGGGAGAGGTTGAAGGCACCCCAAAGTTGGCAAAGGCCCTATGCCGATACTAGAAAGAGATACCTTAATAATATAATTTAGAGGGTTAGGAAGGTAGAAATGATAAGAATATCCGTAGAAACTGTGAGAACTATAGATGGTAAAAGGTAGGTTGTGTGACTTATAATATCTAGGTGCACATTCAAGTTCAACGGTTTAAAGATACCATGTCTACCAATTGATTGAGTCCATCCAAAGTTACCATGTCTACTAATTGATTTAGTCTATCCAATATAAGTTCATTGTTGAAAGTTCAAAGGTAAACCCACTTATCTACTACAACTATTCTTTGTTTGTAATCACATACTAGTATGTGTATATATGTCTTTTGTGTTTTCCATTCCCATTCATGTGGGGGGATGTTGTGTTAATTGTATAGTGCGTGAATGGATAATGGTACATAGAATAAAGATTAGCGTATTAAAAATGTGAAAGTGCTGCTAGTATGAATGAAGTTATTCCATTCATGAATGCTCATTCCATATGAATGTAACCTTACATATTTGTAGGCTACCTTTTAATCCATCATGCATAAATCATTGTGCTACACCTATGTGCTATAAATATATGAATGTTTCTTAGATATTGGAATAAGTTTAAAAAAAAAAAAACAAGTTTACAACAACAAAAAAAAAAACACTACATAGTAACAAAAAGTTCATCTTTTTCAAAACCATAAGTGTGATTAAAAGACATTCAGTGGTTCACTGGACAACAAATTTGAGGTACCACTATTTGTTTGTTGTGAGTCATTTTATCCTAGTAGGATATATTTCATATCTCGGGTACTTGAGGAAAATAATTTCCTTAAGAAAACTATAAGAATTCAGAGGACTTGACTATTCTTCTTTTTCATCTTGTTGATTGTATGATTTTTGTTTTCAGAATTCATTTCAACTTCATACTGTACATTTTATTATTTGGATGAAACTTGTTTGAAGTTATTTTGTTGGAAAAACAAATTTTGCACTAAGCAAATAAGAAATACTTGGATTCGTAATGTGATTCTTTCACTCTAAGGCTTGACTATGAAATAGAGGGGATATATCCGAAATTAAGTCGAGATATCAACTTAATTAACACAAAAATATATGTGAATTCCTTGTATACTCTGTAGGAAATCATTATATAATAATTGAAACAAAAGTTAAAACAGAATTTGAAATTCTGTTATATAGAAAATAATGAAAGAATACAAGGTACATTATGTTGTTGAAAGAAGTCTAAAGAAGTGAGTGGTTTCCCTTTGGTGGAGTTGAGGTGTGTTGGTAGGTGAAGAGATCACCAAAAGGGTTTGCGGAGGCCATATATGGAATTTGTTGAGCTTGATACTGACCATGTGATACCATCATCATATTTTGCTGTGGGAATTGTTGTTGCGTGAGTAGTTGTTGTTGCTGAGACATTATTGCCATTTGTACATTTGTTGGAGGTGCTATGTTGTTTGACATGGAAAAAGGGTCATGTTGATTGAATGGATTCTGGCCAGGGATTTCATACCCGTATCCTGCACTATAGCCAGCATTTTGCAGTTGTATTTGCCTCCTAGTTGCATCATCTTCATACAAGCTATCAAGTAATAACTTGTCGAATCCCCCTGCCTATAATGTTAAAAATTTGCACAATTTTGAATCAATTTACGTCTTAAGAAGTTGGAAACAAAATATGACCAAAAATCTTAATAGCATTTTTAACATGGTCTTCTAATCATGCATTACAGACCAATTTCTTATCTGGTGCGACTTGGCTGGTGTTGTTGCTCGATGCAGCAACAAGAGCCAATTCCCATCCTGACGTGCTTCCAATTTCATTCAACTGGTAACTTGCTGATGGATTTTCTTTGCCTGTACAACATGTTTAATACATCAAATATTCAATAACTAAGGAAAGAAGTCAACAGATTGAAAAGTTACCAGGTTGAATAATCGCAAGAGCCAACGCGTTGCTTTCCTCTAATTCTGCAATTTTCGGATCCACTTGATTCAAACCCTATATGAAAGATATGCATATATGACTCATATTTTAACGTAAAACCCTAAATAAAATGAGTGGGCTTACCAACAAATCAACAGGTTCTTCAGTTGATATCATTGGTGAAGTTTCTTCTAATTTTTCAGGTTGAGGTTCCTCTTGTTCTTCAACCACTTCTTCTTTATCATTTTCAACGTGCTCTTCCCTCTCTTCAAGGATGGGTTCTACAGGCTTTATAGGTTCTTTCTTCGTTTCTTTGTACTCCTATTAGATAACAATGACAAACAACTCCGATCCATTGAGTACATAGATATAGCTAGAACCTAGAATTCAAAATTAATTTATCCAACCTTAAAATCATGATAAGAATAAAGAAATATGTTTCAAGTAGATATTGCCTGAACTATTTGACTGAGGTTCAAAGATCAATACCCAATTATGAATAGAGAAAACATTGGCAAGTCATACTAGTTTATGCTTTTAATTTGAATATCATAAGTATGATTGTTTGTGCGGTGAAAAAGCAAAACACCGCGTATGATCCTAAAATTGCTCGAAAAGTCTAGATCGAGTTCTCACCAGCCTCCTGCTTGACATGGAACCTGTCTGAGGTGCTTCTCTTATATATTCCTCCATAGTTGCCAGGAAGGAAGCAGGAGGCTGTAAAATTACAATTTTCTTTTTATAAAAGATATTTGTGCAAAATATTAAGACAAACGTAACTGCCTTTCTAAGTTTTAAACAAAATGAAGAGACCTGTTTTAAAACTGGGAACTGAAATGTCCGAGCAAGATCCAACCCTTTGCAGAAGTCATAAAAATGAGCTAGACTTTCAGCCTACATTAAGGAAGGAAAATAACTTTAGATTAGCCATCACATACATTAACACTATAATTTTAGTGATCTTTAATGAAATGAAATTATGCACCTGTTTCCCAGCTCTTTTATATATGTTGAGAGCTTTTATAGCATCATGCTTGGACATTTCAAAGTACTGCATGCATAAAAGTAACCAAATTACTGTTCCAAATAACATAGCAAGTAGACTGGCTAGCAATAATTTAAAGAGGCAAAAAAATATTACAAAATCAACAAGGTTTATAATCCCGTCGTTGATAGCACAATAGATCTTGAAGCTCTCCTTTAAAACCTGTAGTAAAGTACAATAGTGGTTGTTATTTGAAATTAGTTAACATTCTATGTTTCAGCAGTACTTTAATTATTCTATATATAGTCAGTGTCCACGTACTGTCAGTCATATAAAGGATGAATCAGCTACCACTAATAGCAGCTTCTACTGGGATAATTAAGACTAATATATATATTGGAGAAGCTTTATAATTCAACTTTATGGACTAATCATCCTTTGATTAACTGTATTTGCAAGATGTAGGGAGTTTATTTCTCATCCACATTAATTTAGCTCAAGTGTAAATATTTCCCATTTTGTGGAATCTACCTTTGTTCATCTAATTTGTATACTATCTCCTATTCATGATCTACACATTGCTACTAGTCCAATGAATTTGTGAAGTTCATGCTGCTCACCAAGCAGCCTAAGCCAATTTTTGCATACATCAGAATCCCAAACCATTATGAACTTTATAGAAATCTGTGAACATCAAAGTATGATTGGTTGTTTAAAGAGCATGTTATGAGCTGCAATCAAAGGTGTAAAGGACTCAAAAATTCTCCCTTGGGGAAGCCATTAGCACTGTTAACATGTCGTAAGATCATATATCAGAGATAAAAGTGAACGGACACCACCAGTGAAGCAAGAGACTTGCCATGATGCAAAGAGTCTTGACTACCCTTTATTTTTTGGTTACATAGTTTTTATATTTTTTAGAAGATTTTAGTCTCTAAATGAGCAGTAGGCTAAATATGTTTGTGTATCATGACTACTCTTTATTTTAGTTAGATTGCACTAAGGAATGTGTTCAGGTTAAAATATTTCTATCCCTAAATGAGTAAACCAAAACACGTATAAACTTTCTTCACATAAGTCTACAAACCAAAACATGTATAAACTTTCTTCACATACGTCTACAAACTAAGAATCCGTTACAATTAATGTGCTACATAATTCATGTATAGGAGGGTAAAAATAGTATCTTTCATACCAACGCTAAGGCATACTGAATAAGAAAGTTGTAGCACGCTCCTCCTTCAGGCTGAAAAACCCACAAGAGATTAGAAAAAATGCTGGATATCAAAATATCACATGGAAGTATAATTCCCTGAGTGAATTAACCTGGCAACCAATCAAACGATACAGAAGCTGCTGTAATGCAGGGAGCTGATTTAATAGTTCTTCACCATTTAAGAGCCTTGTTCTGCTATGCACCTGATGCAAACTCAATTCTACAATTATTTTCCTCAATAATATGTCATGAAACCAACAAATGATGAAGAAAAGGAGACCTTGTTAATTCCAGGTGAAGTTTTAGTCAATCTCTCTGTCTCTATATCATATTTCAAATTCCTGAAACACTCAAGTCTTTCCTCTAGAAAGAGTCCATAAGTCCGTACCCAGGCAGAGCAATCCCAAGCTGTCATAAACAACAATTATATGATTCAAATGGAAATGCTTGATACACACCTATAGATCAGAAAAAAAAAGAAACCCAGGAACAAGTTGTCATATTAAGCTTACCAAGTGGACTAGATTCATCCTTAAAGTTTGATATTTGGAAAATATGTCCTCTGTGAGAGAAATGCAACAACTCTTCTTTAAATGTAGGATCACCTTCTCTCAAAACTCTGTGAAAAACTATCAGCGACTTTAATGCTACCTGAAACATTTGATCAAAAATAATTCACAATATCATTGACAAGACACCATGTGAAGTTGAATTCTCCTTTTCTTAAAGGTTCTTGCAGCAAATAGTATAGACCCTCTTTACCATACAAATTCAATTATTAAACAATTGTAGCTTCGAGTTATCAGAAAAGGCTAGAAGTAAAGCTACCAAATAATTAAATTAATTGAGACGACTTACAATCCAGTTGCGTGTCTTTGCCAACCGTCTCGTGAGTGCATGAATGCAATAGGCAACATCTGCTCGTGGACGTGTAACCGATGTTGCAGCAAATATCACTAAGGAAAACAATCTCAATGAACATACAGAAGAGATGGAGAGAAAAAGATTATGATTAATATTTCAGTCCATTAAAACACAACTGAAGCCTCATTCAAATAATTGCAACAAATGTAACTGAATGGCCTGTATGTCTGGATTAAGAAATAAATGATTACAACATCTTATAACCCACACAAATTAACAGAAACAAAGACTATAAAATGCAGATTAGTTAAAGAGGGAGAAGATATATTTATTTTATGTTAAGGGATTAAAGGGATAATGTTCCATGACTTCAATATATAGGGATGAAATACATGTATGTATGTACGTACATCAAAAGAAGGAAAAAATCTTTAAACTCACTTGCAATATGCCTTTCTTTTGGAGGGCTTTCAACGTGGTTTGTTGCCTTAACAATCGCGATATCCAAATCCTTAATCAAAACCAAAATGATAATACAATCCATCAAGAAATGTGCATTTCTAAAATTATCAATCTTGGAAAACTATTTCATATGCTGACCTTAAATTCACTATTGACCTTGGCTAGGCCAACTTTGGTAGAATCTTTAAGTGCCCCATAAGCTTTTCTAAAGCTCTCCATTCAAAATCTAAACCCCAAGAAATGATTTACTTTTTCTGAAAAAATCAAAAAGCACTTCTTGGATCAAATTTTAAAGAGAGAATAAGGTTGATAAATTCTTCTCCGGAAATCATAAGCCTTTGTGCTTTCATTTACAAATACCCAATCATAAGCTCCACTTTTTTTCAATAACAAAATAGCCAACCACCTCCCCTCTCTCTCTCACTATCTTGCCGTTAATATTTAAAAAAAAAAAAAGTATATATGTATAATTGATTTCTATTACTTTTAAAATGATATCAACATAAATGGGACAGTTGTGCAATGACAAAAGTATACATGGTCGTTTGGCAGTTGTAAGACGTTAGACTTGGTAAATGCTATGCATTTGATATAAATAATATAAGTAGTTTTTGTCCTTTCCCTAAATCTGAATGTTTTAGAATTGGAGTCATAATGAGCAATAAAGACATATCTGCACATATCCTATCACTGCCTTATGAAGTCACCAATAGATTGTTTCTATTTAGGTTGAAACAAAAAGAAAAAAAAATAAAAATTTAAAGGCTTTTCTTCACGTTTAACTTCCTATTATTCACCTTTAATTTATAGTATTACCCTAATTTCTCTTATTTTTATTCTTTGATTACAATTCTTATTGAATATTAATATAAAATACTATGGTATGACTAATTTGTTTTTTCCTTTAGATTTTTATCCCTCTTTTAGGAATAATTTAAAGAGTTCTCTAAAGTTTTATTCATTAAGTTTACAATATCATGATTACCTCCCTTATTCTCTTATCTTTGTGTAACGATTCTATTAACATATTTATTGTAAATATATATAAAAAAAAAATGAAAGTTAGAAAAATTTAACATTAATTATCTTTTATTTAACAAATGCACTTTAAGAATGAAATTCTAAATTCATCATTAGAAGGCCTTCCACTCTCTGCGAATACTATTGTTGCATTACATGTTTTTCTTCTGTTGAAGAATTATTTTATATGATAAAATTTCTAATTTTATTGAAAAGAATATTTTTGATCTAATTTTTAATCAAGTTTGGACCAGCAAACCGTCTTATGTATGACTCAATAAAAGGTTGAGGCCCAAACAGGGCCTATTACATAGTTGATCACAAAGCATAAAACCTGTGGTTCGGTCCAAATGAACCGACCTCAGGTGGAATAGAAAACATTCTACTAAGGGTTTTCTAATTAGGGATCTTCCATTGAAAGCTACTCTTCTCCATCGTTGACAATGTTCCAATGGCCTCCAACCATCGGTTATATCTTTCTCCTCTTCTGGCTTATGAACTTTCTTTATTGTCTCCTTCTGAATCTTCTTCTACTCAACTATCAGAAGTTATAATTCCATTGTATCTTCCAAATCTTTCTTCTGCCCCTTTCCTTCATGATTATTGACACTTCTTGTACTTTGTACAGTTGTGGAAAGAATGAAGTTAGGAGCTGATTTGGAGGTTAAGCTGATTTGGAGGAAAAGGAAGCTTAAAAGGAAGAAATAGTACCTGGTATACTTTTGTATTCCATGAACGCAAACCTGTGAATGCGGAGCAATGGGTTATTGTATAGCACGAATGCACGTTGACTAGGCACGTAGGTAGAGTACCAACAAGTTAGCCTCCACAAACACAAAGAGGAATGGCACAGATGCGGAGGTTTAAGTTATCTTGACCTCCGCAAACGCAGTCAACCCTCTACGAACGTGGAGTGTCAATGTCATAAATGCTTGGGCAGTTTCAGGATTTCACCATCTTGATCCCAAATTTATGAAATACACACTCTCAGCCCTGGAAACCATCATTCATCATCTTGGATGATTGTTCATCACAGTTTTGAAAGAAGAGCACATCTTAAGATAGAAATTTAGCTTTGGGTGTGGATTGAAGAGCAAGTTTTCTATAATTTCTTATGAGGATCGAAGAGTGTGAGCTTCCATTATAAAATATCACACTCACTCTTACTTTCCATGCTTTGTATTTAATAAATTATAAATGTAATGAGATTTGGATTTGGATTTGTATGTGGGTATTGATTTAAACTCTTAGTTTTACACGTAGTTGAATCTATTCTTGCAAATCAGGTGGGGTTCTCCCTTAATTGCTTCGATTTTACTTAATTGATTTATGGGTTGTACTTACCTTAATGTATAATTGATGATTTGAGGTCCTGAACTAAAATCTATCTTAGATCTTTCGTTATTGTGAGTATCCTTGAGTAATCGAAGTGGAGGGTTTGTGTGATAGTCTTCAAAATTTTGCAAGAAAAGCTGAAGTTTCCCTTCATCCCTTTTGACTCTAAATTTCAAGGTATGGCTACTCTATCTTGTCTCCATTTTTGCTTCAATGGTAATCATCTTGTGCAACCATGAAATCTTTTATACTGTGATGATAATTTTGTTCCGTTATTATTTAGTCATGATATTGAGATTGTGTAGCTTGTTAGCCCTTCTCTAATTTTAGATGTATTGACATGAAATTATGAGTTTTTGGTGCTCTACCTCTTGAACATTTAGGATGAATTTTTGGTACTTTGAATTGTGAAATTAAATGGATTGTTGGTATCTTGTTGTTTGTTAGCTTTGATAATGCTTTTCTGATTTTGGAGATGAAATTTGAGAGTTGTTTCTTTGTTAAAATGTTGCTGAAAATGTATGTTCACCATGTGTTTGATGAAAAGATCCACTGAAGTCTAAAAATTTTTGCTGGACATGACATTCTCTTTGAACACGAACACAGTTTTGTGAATGTAGAGTTTTGGAGTCTCTTTCTTCTCCGTGAATGTGGTTCTTCTTCTGCACATGCGGAGCATTGAGTTTCTGAACTTCTTGAATGCACCTAGTTAGCCGTGAACATGGAGTAGTGTAGTAAACTTTCCCAAAATAGTAAGCATGCACAATTTGACTCGGACCTTTTTCTATCATTATCTTTGGCCTAAATAGTTCCTAATATATTGTTTTAAGTGTCTTTAGGAGATTTTAACATGTTGGTTTGATTTGTAGGTCCGTTTGGCAAAAAAGGCATCCGAGCATACACTTTATGATACTGAAATCCTTCCGGAGGTAGGGGAAGCGGAATATTATAATTCCAACAAATTCCTATTAGTGAGTTGTGCATGAAAACATGACGAATACTTGGGCCAGACGATTTTCAAGGAAAAGGGGATTTGCTTAGACAAACTTGAGGAGAAAATGCCAAAGTTCTTTGGCCAGCTTCAACCTTCTTGTTGGATGCGCTTCGTTGATGAACCAATTAAATCCAACTACACCATTGTTGTGGAGTTTTATGCCAATGCTTTGGAAATTGACTTTGGGGAAGCGGTGGTCACCACAATTTAGGGAGTATAAGTTTACTTTAGCCCGACGACTATAAATGTTATATATAGGCTATCGGATGTAGACAACAAGGTGTACAAGGAACAATTTTGGGAATTTAGAAGCCAATGGCCTGTTGATAACTTGCATAATGTAGTGCCTCTAGAGTGGTTCCCTTCACATAGAGGGTTTCACTCACATGTGTTCACAATCGAGACTAAGTCTTGACATTCTATCATATGTGTCTGATTGATCCCTTCTAATTATGATACTGAGGTGACTCTAGATTGTGCTCATATCATTGCTGCCCTCATAGATGGTTTACATGTGATTATCGGGCAATTGATTGTTGACCAGATAGATAATGTGGCCCAATGAAGGGCTAAGAGCTTAGTCTACCCCTCTTTGATCACGAGGCTATGTTATGAGGCAAGGGTAACTACTTGATTGACAGATGAGAAGATGAAGCCAAGCAAAAAAATCACTCGTTAAAGAAGAAAGGTGGATAAGAAGGGTAGAAGAATATGAGGATTGATGTTTTGGATCCCTCCTTTGGCCAGTTCATCGAGCTGGATTCAGAGGCTGGCAGTTCAGTCACAACTACTACAGGGCCTTCCACTGCACTATGACCACTTAGTTTGGTCCTCCTACCATAAGGTATCTTTCCTCCCAGATCCATGGGATGGATGCTCAAATTCGACAAATGGTAGCAGACCTCCCCACTAGCCTACTAGGAGCTTCTACAGATGATTAACCTTTACTTTCCTTAGTATCTAGTACTTAGGGGGCTATGAGTGATCGACTCAAGCATATGAGTCACCAACAGAGAAATATCGAGTTATGCCAAAGGAAGTTCAGGGAGAACGAAAAGAATAAGAGCAAGTTTTTGAACAAGTTGCTAAGAAAGTTGAGGCACTTATGTAGGTCTTGTTATTTTGATGCAGATGATGATTTGTCCTTTCCCTCTGGATCTAACTCAGAGTGATGCTTTCAGGGAGTCCCTTGTATTCTCTTTTACTTTGTGATTGCATTATGAGGACACAATACCATTTTTAGTTGGGGGGGGGGGGGGTGGTCCTCTAGGGTGATTTGCTTTGTATATTTTGATTCTTGGATTGATTGACCTATACATTCTGAGTTTTGGATTGTCTATATTAGATTATTCTTGAGATATTTGTTATGATGATTTGTTTTGATCATTCTTGTAATTATTATGTTGGATTAACTATTTAATTTAATTTAGTAGTTTCTTAATTTTAGTTTATTTTAGTTGTTAGTATCTTGCCTTAGTATGTGTGTGTGATTGGTGATGCCCGATGATTGATTGAGTGATGACAGTCTTAAGGGTAAATCATCAATTGGTCGTGAGTGTGGGTTCATTATTGTCTTCAGTGAAGTCTGAGTAACCATTGACCTTGTTGGTTTTTGAATGGTGGATTTTGACTTGTTTAGTACTAGTAAACTTAGTCAAGTGTTGTGAATTGTAAAAGAAGCATATCCCTTCTACTTTTGAAATTGAATTATTTTGGGACAATACCTTCACTCTTTTTGTGACTCTTAATTGCTAGATGGATATATTGACAAATGAGTCCCTTGTATTTGATTTGATAGTGAAATTGAACCTTTCTGAATTATTTTGCATGTCATGTGTGGTGAGTTTTTGGTATTTATTCATTATGTTCACTTGTGCCACCTAGAACTTGCCCTATTGGTTCTGAAATGTTGGTCTTGATGGATTTTGGTTGGAAAATGACCTTAGGCATTCGTTGGTTTATTTTTGAGTCCACTTAGCCTAAAAATCGCACCTTTGCATTGAATATATTCTTAGTGTCCCCTTTTGAGCATTAACCTTTTTGTTGACAACCTAAATTACAAGCCTTGACCCTTTTTGAAAAGACAACCCTCTTTTGAACCCTTGTTCCCTCCTTGAACTTGAGTTTCTTGTGATAAGAGAAGCTTTAAGCCTAAGTTGGGTGTGATGTGACAGGACGAGAAAGGTTGTCTATCACTTGAGTTGAAAAGAGTAAAAAGTGATGAATGGAGGAAAGAAAAGAAAAGAAGAAAACATTTTCAAAAATAAGAAAAAGTGCTTGAATGAATTGATTCCTTCAAAAAGTTGAAAATGATTGCATGTGGGACATCAAGGTTGGAAAAAAAAAGTAGAAATATGCATTAGTGTGAAGTTTGATGGAAAAAATGACAAAGTGAATGTTGTGTGTAGAGTTTAAGGATGGTTTAGTCACTATTATCCAAATTGTATCCTACCCTACCCTAAAACCTACATTACAAGCTTAATAAAGACCTTTGTGATTTCTAACTGAATGAAGTTGAGTCAATATTAATTAAAAATATGGGCAAGCCTATGGTGTGATATTTGTGTGCGTAAGATGTTCTTTGTTGAGTGTTAGTGTGAGTGTCTGAGTCCTTGTCCCTTGTTTGAAAAATATTTGTGTGTGTTTTGGGACTTTCATTCTTTTTATGAGAGCATCCAAATTGAGATGGATTGGTAAAATTGATACCTTTCAAAGTTGAGTCAAGTGGAATCATTTGGTTGACTAGAAGTTTGAGTCATTTCTTGAGAATTTATGTTGTTGCTTTATTATTCTTGAAGGTTGATTTTGTCTTGGAAAAAGGTGCTTTGGAATTGAGCGAGTTGTCTGTGTAATGACCTGGTTGGTTATTTTTGGTGGTATCTATAAAAATTACTATTTTACCCTTTCATAAGTTCCTTTGGGCCTATTTTGAACTATTTGAATGATTGAAATAGAAATTCAGAGTTTTAAAATTGTAAATATGAGTTTTGGCACTTTTTTGAACCTTAAGCTATTGAAAAAGTGAGTTTTTACACCATTCCTATTTTCTAGTGTCAGATTAGGGATTTGTCAATTTCATTAGTTTAGAAATATTGAAACTGAACTATAGGAAGTTGCAGAACTAAATTTGGAGTTAAAATGAGGTTTTTGGATCAAAAGTTGTGAATTAAGTTGTTTCAAGAATCAAGTTGAACTTTGGTCAACATTCGGACTCCAGAAGCTCGGATTGAAATTCTGATATTTCGGATGGTGAAACTAATGCTAGAAATGGTCTCGGAATAATTTTTGGAGTTGTCGAGGGTAATTTTTGTCTTTTGAGTTCTAAACTAGTTTAATCGAGTTGGATTGGTAAATATTGTGAAGAGACCTTGAAATCAATTTTTGATAATTCCATTGAGTCTGGATTGCTATTTGTTGTATGAATATATAGTCTTTTTGTAATTCTGAGTTCAGATGAGTTTTGGGAGTTCGTTTCGAGTAGGAAATTGGACTTGGTGTTGCTAGTTTTTATTGTTATCTGGTGCAGGCACATCTCTTCTCTGAGTTCGCGGAGGTCTTGATGTTGCTATGCTCCAAGTTCACGGACAAAGTCTCATGTTCGCGGAGTGTTGGCGCATGCGAGTGAACCCCAATCCCTTTTGTTCTCCACGTTTTCATGTTGGTCTCCACAATCACATAGGTCGTTGAGCCTTTCTCCTCCGCGTTTGTAGGACCCCAGTCGCGATTGCGGAGATCTTTTTACGCCTAGACAGATTAAAACCTGAGAAACACCATTTTTACTCTATTTTTGAACTTGTCAAGCTTTTTAGGTGAATTTGGAAGAGGATTTTCGAAGGATTTTATTGGGTAAGTGTTTTTAACATTATATTAATCATTTTCCTTAGTTTTTATCTTGATTTCATCCAAAAATTCAATATTTCAATGTCCAAAATTAGGGATTTTTAAACTATGATTTTAAAATTTTGAATGATGTTTTTTCCTTCGATTTAATCTTGATTTTAGTGGAATTTTACTCATGAACTCCATTTTTCATGGAACTTGATTTTAAAGTCAACTTTCAGATTGGCAACTTCAATTTGTAGCCCTAAAATTGACAATCTTCCCCCTAAGCCTAAACCATACCAATATGGATATCAAAATACTCTCTTAATGTGTAGTATTTGATTTTGATAGTAATTGATCGATTTAAGGATAGTTTGGAGGCTTGAGTTGATTGAAAGCTTGTCCGAGTGCGATTTCAGCATTGAGGTAGGTTCCGCTAACTTTTTTGGGACTGGATTTGAGTTATTGAGTATGTCATGTGATAATTGAAGATGTAGATTGCTTCATGAGTAAATGACATGTTATGTTAGAATATGATGGATATGTGGATATGATTATGTTGAAATTTGAGTAGATTGTGATCTTAACGATAAATTGAGTTTGATACTTGAGATATGAGATACTTTGGTCTTTACCATGATAATGTGAGACTTTTTATACCCTTGAAGGAGATTTGTGGAAACTTGGTGTTATTCATGACTTATATCGGATTTGAAAGCATATTTTGTGACTTGCGGAGTCTAGATTTGTTAGGAATCGATTATTGATAAGAGAGGGATGTTAATATGGCTTATTGATGGACTTGAGGTATTAGTTGATGGTCTTGATCTAGCCTTTGTGATGCTAAGACCATTGCCCCTGTTTATCATTACTTATGAGTCATCTCCTATCTTACTCTATTATTGCATTGGTATGCACAAATCCTACACTATTGTTGCCTTAGTATGCACATATCTTACTCTATTGTTGCGCTGATATTCACATATCTTACTCGATTGTTGTATTGGTATGCACATATCTTACCCTATTATTGCATTGGTATGCGCAGTTCTTACTCTATTGCTGCATTGGTATGCACACACTATACTTATATATGTTGGCATTGGCATGCATCCATCATATATTGTACATGTACTATCTGAGACCTCTGATGCCCTGACTTATTTTAGTACATGGCCTGCGATTCCCTCGGGTTCTATCTGGTAGCTTCGACTCGATAGATGTGTACATCGACACTGTGATGGCCCAGATTCCACCTCATTCATGGCCTGCGATCCCATTGCATCCATACACTTCATATGTATTGCATCATTGTCGATTACTATATTTATCATTATCTTCGGTTATGTTGCTATGTAATAACCTTGTGATGCAGGCGTTAGAATTCTTTGTTATTATATACTTGTTTGATTTCTCTTACCTAGTCAGTTGAACCTACTAGGCATATTTTGGTATACTCACCCGTACTTTATTTCATCCCTACAGATCATACACAAGGTTTGGTATAGGATAGTTCATCATTCTATCAAAGTGTTATGCATATCACCCAAATCTTACGATGAGGCTCAAACTTCAAGTCATCGTGGATATTTGGATCATCTGTCTTTCTTTTCTATTAGATTATGTATCAAATATTATGAGATAACCTTGTTTTTTCCTTTGAGACAGTCGTATTTATTCTTCAATACTGCTTTAGATACCCTTGTACTCATGACTCCAGCTTTTGCGATATTTGATGTTATGTTGTGTTGATATCCACTTTATTTCATTTTTTTCTTTAGTCGCGATTCATTTCGGATCGTGGTAAGTTTGGTATCAGAGCTCTAGGTTCCTTGAACTAGTAAGTCAAGAGCAGGGTTTCTAGTAGAGTCTTGTGGATTGGTGTGTAGACATCCACATCTATCTTCGGGAGGCTACGGGATACTCCTTAGGAAAAATTTTATGTCTTGCTTCTAATTCGTGCATTTCTTTGTATTACCCACTTTGAAAGTGTCTAATCTATTCCTTTTGTGTAGATGTCGATTAGGAGGTCCTAAAAATCCATGGGAGAGACTGAGTTCGAAGATTAGATCCCACTCAAGGTCGAGGTAGAGTTCGAGATGGAGTTAAAGGTCAAGGGCTTGCCAGAGGGGTAGCTCCACCCAGAGGGTAGTTGAGGTCAGCTTCTTTAGGGCCCGCATATGAGTAGGAAGGGCCTACAAATCCTATTCCTCCACCCTCAGCTCCAGTACCTAAACCTTCAGTTCAGGAGTTGCTATTGAGGTTATTGTCTAGATTGGAGCGACCTTCTTGAGCCTCCACTACAGTTGAGATACTTGTTTTTGCAACACCAATTGATCCTATTATAGCTCTAACAAGCTAGCTATGGTTCATGTTAGTCCTTCTCCAACCCCAGTAGATCCTCTTGTGGAAATTGTGACTCTACTTCAGACACCTTAGCTGGGTGCAGGTGCATAATTTCAGAGTTCGCCAGTTGCTCTATCCATTGAATCACCCTGGTTTATGGTACCACCATCTCTTTCTAGTCCAGCTATGTCCTCAACTGAGCATAAGAGTTTTGAGAGGTTTGTTAGACTAGCTCCTTTGAGATTAGATGATACCCCGAGTGACATAACTTATGATTTCATGTCCGAGTGTCAGGATTGGCTGTGCAATTTAGCCATTTTAGAGTCACATGGAGTTGCTAATACCACTTATTAGCTTACCAACCTCACCAAGGAGTGGTGGAGGTCTGTTGTGGCTCATAGACCTTTTGGATCTCTAATTATGAATTGGGAGCCGTTTACAGTGATATTTTTAGAGAGTTTCATGCCATACAGTCTTTGGGATAGTCATCATGATGAGTTTGATAGGCTTCAACAGGGCTCTATAACAGTTTCAGACTATGAGGCCAAATATCATACTCTATATAGATATACTCTATCCAACATTCCTATTGAGTTCGAGCAGATACGACGATTTGCTAAGGTATTGGCAAGTTACCTTCAAGAGGCTACAACTTCCTTAGTTCTAAATAGAGGCACGTTTTAGAGTGTTGTTGATCATGCCCGTATGATAGAGCGCATTCGACAGAATAGACAGGGTGGTGGGAAGAGGCCCCGTCGACATGGACAGTTTAGTGGACATCCACTGTGGGATCAGGAGTTTCAGAGGCAGGGCCCTCAGAGCTGAGTAGTCTAGAAAACTCTTCCAACATCTGATAGTGTAGACAGATCAAGACCTGCACAGGTAGGTAGCACACCCAGGCATGGTGGCTTTTCATGGCAGCCATCTCAAAGGCAAGAGACTAAAGCTTGTTATAACTGTGAGGAGATTGGACATTTGGCTCATCGATATCCTCACTATATACCTTCTACTCAGGCTTTAGGATCCTAGCCAACCCATTTAGCCCCAACACCAACAGTTAGAGACACCTTTCAAGGCATGAGGGAAGGTACCAGAGAAGGACATGTCACTATGAGAGGTAGAGCCCGTGGAGGCCCACATGCTAGTTGTGGTCGTGGAGTTTGTTATGTTGTTTCGAATAGAGATGAGGCTAAGGTTTCTGACGTAGTAATGACAGGTATAGTTTAGCATGCCACTGTTCAACTTTAGTCTTATTTGATCCAGGCTCTATTTATTCTTATGTGTCAGCTTATTTTGCTTTGAATATTGATATTATGTGTGAGCTGCTCACCGAGCCTATATATGTTTTACCCCGGTAGGTGAATCTTTAACATTGAATCAGGTTTATTGGGGTTATGTTATGAACTTTATGGGGAGAGATACTATTACTAACTTGAGATTATTATATATGGTAGACTTTGATGTGATATTAGGTATGGATTGGTTATCGCCTTATTATGTTGTTCTTGATTGACATGCAAAGACAACGACTTTATCTTGTCTAGAGTTACCTTAGTTGGTGTGGACCGGAGCTCCTAGATCCTATCCTAAGAGAGTTATTTCTTATATGTATGCTTGCCAAATGATGGATAAGGGATGCTTAGCTTATTTGGCTCATGTTCGGGTTGTCACTCAGGAGTCTCCATCTTTGGAGGACACCAGGGTTGCTAGAGAGTTTATGGATATCTTCCCTACATATTTGGCAGGTGTTCCTCCTAATCGTGATATTGACTTTGCTATTGATGTGGAGCTAGGCACCAAACCCATATTTATTTCTCTTTATCAAATTGCTCCATCAGAATTAAAGGAATTGAATGAGCAATTGGAAGATTTTCTAAAAAAGGAATTTATTCATCAGAGTGTCTTCTTGGGGTGCTCTGGTATTATTCATAAAGAAAAAAGATGGTACTATGTGTATGTTTATTGACTATCTCCAACTTTGCAAAGTGATCATAAAAAATAAATATTCCTTACCTCACATTGATGATCTTTTTGACCAATTACAGGGTGCCTCAATATTCTCCAAGATTTATTTGAGCTCCGACTATCATTAGTTGAGAGTTTGGGAGTCTAATATCCCAAAAATAGCTTTTAGGACCCGTTGTAGGTATTTTGAGATCGTGGTTATGTCTTTCATGTTGACCAATGTCCCAACTATTTTTATGGAGTTGATGAGCTGGGTGTTCAAACCCTATTTAGATATATTTATGATCATGTTTGTAGATGATATCTTTGTTTATTTCAAGAGCGAGGTCGATCATGTTCAACACTTGAGGACTATACTTAAGATATTAAGGGATGAGAAGTTGTATGCCAAGTTCTCAAAATGTGAGTTTTTGCTTGATTCAGTTGTATTTCTTGGCCATGTTGTATCAAAAGTGGGTATTAAGGTTGATCTAGAAAAATTGGCATCCTTGTGTGGGTGGGTTAGGCCTACTTCTGTTACTGAGATTCAGTATTTCATCGGTTTGGTGGGGTATTATTGATGGTTTATTCAAGGTTTTTCCTCTACAGCAGCCCCGTTGACTAGATTGACTCAAAAGGCTATGGCATTTAAGTGGTCGGATGATTGTGAGGCGAGCTTTCAAAAGCTCAAGGACTTACTGACTTTGGCACCTATTCTTGCTTTACTCGAGGAGGGAGTACCATTCATGGTCTATTGTGATGCCTTTGGTGCAGGTTTGGATTGTGTACTGATGCAAAGAGGGAAGGTGATAGCTTATGCTTCTAGATAGTTGAAAGTGCACAAAAGAAACTACCCTACCCATGTATTTGTATTGAAGTTATGGAGACATTATCTCTATGGGGTGCATTGTGCTATCTTCATTGGTCACCGGAGTCTCAAATATATATTTTCTCATCCTAACTTGAATATGAGATAGCATAGATGGTTAGAGGTTCTTAAAGATTATGGTATCTCTATTCTATATCACCTTGGGAAGGCCAATGTTATGGCTGATGCCTTGAGTCAAAAGGTTACTAGTATGTGGAGTTTTGCATTCTTGAGGGATAAGGAGAGGCCCTTAGCCTTAGAGGTACATTCACTTTCTAGAAAGATGGTTCGGTTGAATATTTCTCCTCCCCATAGTATTTTGGCTTTATTGAGGCTAGATCTTCCTTGTTTGATTAGATATGTGCTTATTAGTTTGAGGAGCCTAGGTTATGTTTGATTCATGAAAAAGTGTTGAGGGGTGAAGTCAAGGCAACTATTATTGATTTTGTGGGTGTTTTGAGGATAAATGGTAGAGTTTGTGTATCTAAAGTGAGAGATTAGGTGAGATTGATTCTTGAGGAGGCTCATTGTGCCAGGTATTCTATCCACCCGGCCGTAGCTATGATGTACCATGACCTAGGACAACGTTATTGGTGGTTTGGGATGAGAAGTGACATAGTTGAATTTGTGGCAAAGTGTTTGAATTGTCAACAAGACAAGTATAAACACCGAAAGCCTAGTGGATCAATGCAAAGGATGCCTATCCCCAAGTGGAAGTGGGAAAGAGTGACTATGGACTTTGTTACAGGTTTGCCTATGGCTTTGGGAAAGTCTGATTTAGTTTTGGTAGTGGTTGATCATTTGACCAAGTCGGCATACTTCTTACTGATGAAGACTAACTATAGTGCGAAGCAGTTCTCTAGGTTATATGTTTGGGAGATAGTCACATTGCGTGGTGTTCTAGTGTCTATAGTATCCGATAGAGGATCTGTGTTCACCTCTCTTTTTTGGTGGGCTCTACAGTGTGGTTTGGGTATTAGAGTGGATTTGAGTTCAGCTTTCCACCCACAGATAGATGGCTAGTCCAAGAGCACCATTCAGGTGTTGGAGGATATGTTACGAGCTTGTGTGATTGATTTTGGTGCCTAATTGGACCAATACCTACCCTTGGAAGAGTTGACGTACAATAATAGTTACCATTCAAGCATCTAGATGGCTCTATTTGAGGCCTTGTATGGCCATAGGTTTAGATCACTCATTGGATGGTTTGACTCAGGTTCTAACGATGTATTTAGTATGGACCTACTTCGCTCAAAAGATTTTGGGGCTTACTCAGATTTCACCCGTAGTTAATATGAACAAACAATACAACAAGCATGCATATTCATTCAAGGCATTTTCATGATCATGACACTATCTTAACTTAAGGCTATCCATCAAGAGATCAAGGTCAAAATTGAGACAATACATAAAAGCATTCAACCTTTGGAAAAAATATTTTACAAATCTTGCCCTAGCCCACACCCAATGTAATTTCAATTCAATGATTTTCAAATGAGTCAAAACCCCAATTAAACCAAGCATACATAAAGCAGAAGGTTTTAGAGTCATAAAAACACATCACCCATATGATTTCTATCAAGATTTCAACCACAAACAATGACTAATGAGCTCATAAAACCCTTTTTATGCCTCTATCATTTCAATACCTATCTTTCAAAAACAACTAAATCAAAGGGCGAAAAATACCTCTTCGATGAGGCAATATCAATGATAATTCTGTAAGAGACTTTGTTGATGAAACTTCTTCACACTAAAGAAAACTGCAAAGAAAGGACTAAAGGGAAAATTGGCTTGTAAGGGAATTAAAAAGGAGGTAAGATGAAAAATGATAAGCAAAGGCATCGGAAAATCCTTTAATAGGTCATTCAGGCGAAAGGAGTCAGCAATGTCGAACCACTCCACCTAATATATTCAACGATACACCAATTGTTCTAGTGACTGCCCTTTTTAATAGAAATCAAACCTTAGCTCTAGTCATAAAAGGCGGTGAGACTGAACATCACTGAACTAGTTCGACGATTCACTGATTTGAGAATTAGATCACCAAATTAGAAAGCACTTGAAAAGTCATCTGAAACTCAAAAGGTGGTCAAATTATTGATCTCCATTTCAACTCAGTGATCTGCCGATCATACCCATATTGTCTCCTTTCTAGTTTTTACCTCAAATTCTCCCTTTCCAAACCAGCACAGATCAACACCTATTATTCAAAAAGAAAAGCATACCTACTCACCTTGGGTTGTCTCCTAAGTAGTGTTATGGTTAACGCCGTGGCACGACCTAGTTCCTCTAATTCCTCAAGTCACCAATGATCGATCTATCATTTATGCCATTTGGAGGTCTTTTGTCGGCTTTAAAGTCCCATAAATGTTGAACACGACCTCCTCTTCATTCACTATGAACCTCAAGTCCCCTCTTTCAACATCCACCAGAGACATTCTGATGGTAAAGAATAGCCTACCAAAGATAATGGGAACATCCACATCTATCTCGCAATCCAAGATCAAATAGACAGCTGGTAGTATGAATTTGTATACCTTCACCAAGACATCATGCAGGATTCCAACCAATCATTTGATTGACACGTTGGGCATAAACAATCACATCGTCATTGGTTAAGGTATGTCTAGCCTTAATACTTCAAATATGGATAAGGGCATGAGATGTGTGCTTGCGCCTAAATCACATAGCGCCTTGCTAAATTTTCAAGCTCCAATGTTGTACGAAATTGTGAATGTACTAGGGTCCTCTTTCTTGGCAACCAAATTCTTTGTCAAGATAACACTGCAATTATGAGACAACTCAATAATCTCATAGTCCAAGGTCTATTTCATGGTCACCAACTCCTTCATAAACTTTGCATACCCTGGCATTTTAGTTATTACCTCAACTAACGAGATATTTATGGATAGAGAACTATACATAGAAAGGAATTTTTAAAACTTGGTATTCTCCTCTTTCTTCTTCAATATTTGAAGGAATGGAGGATCGATCTTAACCTTAGGAGCTTTTAACTTAATAGCTGAATTGGGTTAGCCACCATGTCACTGGGAAATCCTCCTTTTGGTCTTTGGTCAAGATGGGCTAAGATATTACCAAATTGAGTCTCCAAGTGCTTCATAGAAGCTAATTGTGAAGTCACAGTTTGAGTCAGCTGTGAAAAATCATACTTTAACTCCTTTAACACTTTCTTGGAGGTCTCAACCTTGTTCATGATTCGAGTTAACATGTCCTCAGTATAAACGTTTTTTGGGTTCACTACAGAGTCAACAACCTTCACCTTATCATGGGATGGAACATACCTATCCCTTGCTCGATCACAATCTCTCCAACCTCCAACTTGAGGTTGTTCTAGCCAATCTCTATCTCACCATCAAACACTATTATTCCAACCTTAATTCCCAAGTGGCCTTGGAAAAATTGGTCGAGAACCCATCACCTGATTACCTATGTAATGCACTTTCTCACTATATTCACCTTCATACAGTACATTATCATTCACGACATTATTAGCAGCAACTACAATATTAACACTCTTTCGATTTACTCCCATTACATTCTTAGTCAAGAGATCCAGCTGAGTTAACATTTTAGTCATGTTTTTGTGTCTCTCTTGATCTTTAGCAAGTTATTCTTTAGATGGACTTTTTTGCATTTAAGATACAAGGTCATCCCTTGTATATCAAGCCCAATTAATTTGGTCATGTCGTCTAATAGTTCACAAGCAGCATCAAAAGTTTATTTCATGATTCCTCCTCAAACCAATTAGTCAACCACTTCCTTCTTCAAAGCATCAAGACTTATATATAAGTATTGCAATAATAGGTGGTCTGAGACTCCATGGTTTTGGCATTGTATAAATAGTTTTTGGAACCGCAAACCTGTTTGATGCATGGCTCACCTTAGATTTTTTTGAAGTTCTCAATACTTCTTCTAAGATTAACCATCTTTGAAGGAGGGAAAAATCTTTTGAGGAACACATCTTGGAGCTCCTCCGAGGAAGTGATTGATTCCTGAGAAAGCTCAGCTAACCACCTTACGACTTCTTTAGTGATAGAGAACGGGAAGAGCCTCATCCTGATGGCCTCTTGGGTGACTCCCCAAGAGTTGAATGGTAAACACACATCGACAAAGTTCCTGAGATGCTCAGGAGGATCTTTGTGGGCAAGCCCTCCAAAAAACCCTTTTAACTAGAGTAGTTTTAAAATTGTGCTGGTAATATAAAATACTACACCACAAGCTAGTGGGGGTAGTTGGATGTCTCTGGTGCTCCCCACATGATCCTAGTCAATGTTCTGAATATTATTCACATCTTTGACATTATAACCATAGAAACTCCCATCGTAATCCATCTTAACACCTAATTATCAATAACAAAGCAACACAAAAAGTAATAAATCAACTCTAACTACAAGAACTGAATTCAACAAATACTTTAGTAAGGAACTAGCACCATTCCCTGGCAGCGACACCATTTTTGATGCGCTCAATCCAACCACTCAAAGAAAGCAGGGATGATCGTCATCAACATATTATTCAACAATAGAGTCGAGGTTGAATCTCACAAGAAATGGTAGTTTGAGAGGTGAAGTAATTCATTGAAGTAGGAAATCATAGGTTTAAATTAGGGGGTTACAATAATTAAAATTGAGATTCAGCAAACAACAACTAAATTAGCAAGCTAAGCAACAAATTTAGAGAGGTGTTGGGGATGTGCAAATATGCGAATAAATCTACTAAGCTGGGTCTCAATATTTAAAAGTGAGTTAATGATGAGTGAATAGGCTAAGATGTTGGTAATATAAGCTTCAATTATGACAACAAATGTGTTACATAAGATTCTATTACAATATCATTCGCAGATCACTTGAGAACATGCCTGGCCTGAGAAGTCACAACAAACCACCTAATACCTTAGACATTGAATCCATGGGTGTGGCATTCAATTGAAACCACAAAAGTTTTCTAACTAATACATCCATTACACATTCTAACTACTTAGATTAAAGCAATAATTAGACATTTGAAGTATACCCCATGTTTGCAAATTTAGGATTATAGTAGAAACTTAGCAATGGACATAAATTCACATAGATTAACAAAATATAGTCCAAATATCAAAGACCTAGCATAGAAATCAAAAACCATATCATTTACACACTCCTGACTTGAGGGGTTTTGCCACTCATGTTTGAAAATAAAGATTCAATACAAATTTTAGAAGTTGAGTACATGGGTAACAAGGATTATAAGAGAAAAGTTGATTGCAACTAGATATTCCCCAATATTTTTTGCCTCTAAAATCTTGAAATCCTCTCTTTTGTACTATTGAGCATGAATATTCTAAGTGCCCTAATCTCACTCTCTCTCTCTTTACAATTCCTTAAGTGAATGATATATATCATAAATTAATATTTGCATTATCAACAACAAAAAGCACATTCTCTCTAACTTTCTCTTTCTAATGGTCATTAACAGTAACCTTATTAGAAGACTAGCCAGTATGGCTGAGAAGCCATCAATAGGCTTGCTCCGACCACCGGATGATTCTCATCTGGATCCTGAGCTAAAAAATAACTCACAAATACATGTCTCAACTACTAACTCTCCCTTAGACATTGAGAATTTGACTGACCCAACAGAGGCTACTGGTATGGAGGAATATTTGAATGTCGACGGAGAACTAGCTAGTATCCCCAATAGGGATTCCTTTGTTCAAAAACCGTTAGTGAGTCAAGTGGACGAACCACTGAAGGGTATTTGTAATGAAACACTTATTGACCTACAACGAGGGCAATTCTTAGAAAAGGAGACCTTGGAGAAAGTTAATACACAAACAAGCTCTCCTAAACCTCAAAAACATTTGGTCAAGGAAAATTTGGGAAATGATACTACGAAGAAATCAAACGACTCTAGTTGAAGCCTAGAGAAGAATCATGAACAAGGGCAATAGAGGGAGCAAAGAATCACTTTAGGAAAACCCCCCAAATTCCTCCGCTAGCAAATTTAAGAATAATGACATTGCCAATAATGCTAGTGCGAAAGGGACTGCTCAGAATATGGAGGTTACTAAGGGACTTTTAGCAAATAATGACCATACTAACAATATAACTCAACAACAAAACACTAAGTTACAACAAAATTTTCCTCAAATTTCTAATAATTTTGAGAGGTTCAATCTTTCCATTCAGAAAAGGATATTGGATCCTAAGCTAAATGCTCCAAATGAGACCTTGAAACAAAATTCTCCTAACAATGCTAGTTGTAACTAGGATGCTCAGACACCTTAGGAGCCAACCCCCTATACTGTCATTCAGACCTTGGCTGCTAAGCTCAGGATGAACCAAGCTAAGAATAAGATGATCGTTGAATTCAAGGCTCCCAAAGTCACTACCAAGCAAGGCATGCCTACAGTTATTTTCAATAGGGAGGATTTCATGACCAAAATTATTGCGAATTGTAGGTACCCACTGATAGGTAAGTTCACTATATCTATGCCTCAATTTGAAATGATTAGAAAGAGTTTTATCCTCCAAACCCAATTATCAAGGGGTGTTAAAATTGCCCATTTTAATGCAAGAAATGTTTATATTGATCTTGACAATGAATTGGACTATATAACTATCTGGACTAAAAAGAGAATGAGCATTGAGTGTTAATTGATGAGGATCCATACCTGGACCCCCACTTTTAGGCCTGATATAGAAACTTCTATTATTCGCATTTGGGTGACTCTCCTTGAACTTCCCTGGCACTATTATAATAATAACTTTGTTGCTTCTCTTTTATCCCCCATTGGGAAAGTTTTGTATTTAGATACTACCTCTCTTCATAAGACTAGAGGGAACCTTGCAAAAGTGAGAGTGCAGCCAGGCTTATCAAAAAAAAGACCCACTCATGTCTGGTTGTGTTATGATGAAAAACATTTAAATGAGTGAATGTGGCAATCCATCCAATATGAAGCAGTTCCTGACTATTATTGCTACTGCAAGTTGTCACGACCCGGAAGTGGGGCCTAGATGTGACATGGCAAAGGAGAACCCAAAAGTCCTCGATCAAGCCATCATAGCATCATTACTAACATCATCGGTTTAGAAGTGCAGAAAAGTAAACATATAACACATAATTCTAGGGAAAACGTGGCATTGGACTCAAGCTATGGGGATATTTTCAGGAATGGGATGAACATGAACCACATAGCACATAACAAGTATTTCTAAGGGGCGGGTAAGTAGAACTCAAGCTATAGGGGCATACCGGGTTAGAGGACTTTCCACATAAGAACATTCCCAACATTCACAAACCCATAAACATAATCATAAGCATAATCGGAACATTATTTCCATGAACAAATTCCAATGGTCATAATATCCTAATAAAGCATAATACAACGTGCAAAAGTTTAGTGTGTCCAACATAGCCTCTACATAAGATAGAGCGGGGCCTCGACATAGTTTGGGGCTCACCCTCAATACA
>JBCEWC010004763.1:0-26483 GCA_038996855.1 Solanum aculeatissimum
GAATCCTATTTGGAAAAGGATTGTATTATAGTATCCTAGTTGGAAAAGGAGTTTAATATAGTATCTATAAATACGGTCTCAATGTAATAATGTAGACAACAATTCAATAATATTTTTCTCCAATATTTCTCACAAACCAAAAATCGATAATAAATATCTTATTGGTTTGGCGTGCTCACAAACCGAAAATTGATAAATTGACTGATAATACACAAAATTGAATTGATCAATGTACACCCCTACCTTGAAAGGTAATGATTCGCTCGAGATCATCAAGAGTTCTTTGCCAAATTAGATATAGTGGGGAGGATTAGATCTTTTACCATTTTGAATCTAGCACCCTCACAAGTACTATTCCTCATAAAAGAATTTTTCAAAGGTTCATACCCTTGGAGAGAGAAGCTTTAGTTACTCATATATAATCATGATTCCAAGGAGAGGAGAGGTCACATTCATAAAGATTTTTCAATGTAGAACTCTCGTAAGGATGTAGAAGATTGTGGCAGAGGTGTTGTCGATAAAGGTGAGGTCGGTGATGGATATAAGCTCACATCCAGCAACCAGAATGCTCTCTTGTGAAGGAGAGAAACACTGAAGGCAAATACGCTTACTAATGAGACAATAGGCTCTATATCTCCCCCTCCCCCCCAAAAAAAAATGAGACAATCGGCTCTAGGTTGAGATGTGATACACCAACATTACTAGGAATGAGACCATTCTGTAAAACCTACCTTTAAGTTTAGGTGGTGTCTTTTTATCACACAATACTCCAGAGGCAAGCCTCCATTTCGTCCATGCTGCCCCAATACGATGTGTGACATCATCGTCGATATCGCCAGTAATTTGGATGATGGACCCAAGATACTTAAAGTTTTCTCTTTGGAATAGGTTGAGTGGCAAGCGTCACTTCAATGTCTGCTTCATCTCTTGCAACACTGAATTTGCACTCCAAGTATTCTGTTTTGGTCCTACTCAGTTGAACCCTTTGGATTCCAAAGTATACCTCCAGACCTTCTATCGTTTAACTTTAGCCCGAGTCTCATCAATCAGTACTATGTCATTCGCAAATAGCATACACCATGGTACCTCCTCCTGGATAGACCGTGTCAGCTCATCCATTACTACTGCAAAAAGAAAAGGGTTCAACACAGATCCTTAATAAAGTCCCATCTCAACAGAAAAATACTTTGAGTCTCCTCCCACTGTTCTAACCTGAGTTTTGGCTCCGTCATACATGTCCTTTATCACCGTAATATATACTATTGGAACACTTTTCGCCTCTAGACATCTCTAAAGCATATCCCTCGGAACTTTATCGTAGGCCTTCTCAAGGTCAATGAACACCATATGAAGGTCCCTTTTTCTCTCCCTATATTTATCCACTAATCTCCGAACAAGATGGATTGCTTCAATAGTCGATCGCCCCGACATAAATCCGAACTGATTCTCTGAAATAGACACTCCTTTTCTCACCCTCATCTCCACCACTCTCTCCTAGACCTTCATAGTGTGGCTTAACAACTTGATACCCCTGTAATTGTTACCATTTTGAATATCACCCTTGTTCTTATACAATGAAACCACTGTACTCCTCCATTCATCGAGCATCTTAGACTTCTTCATAATAGTATTAAACAACCTAGTCAACCACTCAATACCATCATTGACCATGCTCTTCCAAAAATCCACCTGAATCTCATCAGGTTTGATCGCTCTCCCTCTGCTCATCCTACTAATAGCATGTCTAACTTCCTCATCTCTGAAACGCCTGCAATAACAAAAATCTCAATGACTATCGGAGTGAGCCAAATCACCTAACTCAATATCTTTATTCCATTTTTTGTTTAAGAGTTTATGAAAATAAGTTTGTCAACTTAGCTTAATGGAAGTCTCATCCACCAACACTTCACCCTTCTTATACTTAATGCACTTCACTTTGTCCAAGTCGCAAGCTTTTCTCTCTCTCACCTTCGCAAGCCTATACAATATCTTGTCCCCGCCTTTTTCACCTAACTCAATATACAAGTGCTCAAACGATGGTGTCTTAGCACTATTCATTGACGTCTTCGTTTCAGATTTTGCCGTCTTATAGATATCCTTAAGCCTTCGTTTTTCATCTTCATCCCTACATTCCAACCACTTTGTATAGGCAATCTTCTTAGCTTTCACTTTGCCTTGAACTTCTCCACTCCACCATCAATCACCCTGGTGTCCACCAAAGGTCCCTCTCGAAACCCCTAGTACCTCGGTGGCGATTTTTCTAATGTAACCAGTCGTGGTGTCCCACATGGTGTTCACCTCTCAGCTACTACTCCAAGCCCCGAAATTACTCAACTTTTCCCCCATCTCCCGAGAAAGGGCAGGAGCCAGGCCACCCCATCTAATCCTCGGTTGAGCATACCTAGCCTTCTTCCTATTACCCTTCTTAATCTCTAAGTCCATCACTAGAAGCCTATGTTGAGTGGAAATATTTTCACTCGAAATTACCTTGCAATTCTTACAAAGGCTTCTATCACCTTTCCGGAGGAGTAAGTAATCCATTTGGGTCTTAGCTACCGTACTACGAAAGATAACCAAGTGATTTTCCCTCTTCGGGAAACATGAGTTAGCAATAACCAACTCAAAGGCTTTAGCAAAGTAAAGTTACCAATTCCCAAAAAAAAATCATGGGATGAAATTGCATAGTAGCAAATGGATTTTGCTTGCGTAAAAAGCAAGGGGAGGATCATCATCTAATTGCAATAGAACTTATTCAATATTTAATTTATTTCAGTAATCATGGATACAACTACAGCAGTGGCAAAAGCTGTCTCAAGTTGGACAAGAAAGCTGAACTCCAGAAAGAAAGAAGCATAGAATGTAGCTCTTTCTTGCATTTTTTGGTTGTTTCCACGAGAAATAAGAATGGCAGAATTTTGAAGGTATGGAAAAGCACATAGGGCCTCCACGAGGTAGGGATAAGGATTCCATACACTCCACCCTCCACAAACACTTGTATGTTGTTGTTGGAAAAGCCCATAAGGTGGACTAAAAGTTCTTTTTTCTTCAATTTATACTTTTGGTGTAAAAATAATTCATGTGCTAGAGTTTTGATGTATTTACAATTGCATGTAATTTGACACCATCCTAGTTCAGAAGTATTAAAACATCTTAACATACACCCCCCAAAAATAACAAACATCAACCCCACGTACGCTGTAAAAACTCTCAAATCATAGAGATTTTGTACGAAAGATACAACAACTCAAATCTATGATCTTTAGCAGATCTATAATGTCACAGTAACACTTGCTGCTAAAGAAGATATCAAAGAATCTAGGTAGAGTAGCATTGTTATACACTACTATATACAGAGTTCAATATCCTAGCAAGTGCAACAACTTTCAAACAACTTAGATCAAAAATAGAACAAAACATTGCATAACAAAAATGAAAGAAAAGAATTAAATGGACCCTCTTTTATTGTTGAAATAAATGCAATGGAACTTACGATGCCACAGCTTGTTTTACCCATGAAAAGAACTTCAATTTTGCTTTGTGTCCCCCACAGCATCATCAGAATCAGAATCAGAATCACTGGCATTATAGCCTAAAAGGAAGAAAAGATGAATACCACAAAATAACAGTGAACAAATATAATCAGTAAACATGAAGTCTACATACCTGGGCGTTTATCACTCACTTTCCATGCGGATGACCGACTCTTTGAAGCTCGGCTAATCCAAGCTCTTCCCTGTACCCAAAATGATCAATCAGTAGAAGCATTTCATACATCCTCAGACACAGCAAACCTAAACCTCTACTTCTAGGAAGAGGAAATAGTGGAGCTATTTTCTCTTGACTGCTTTGAAACTTTGTGCAACTTTTAGTATAATATATGTGTGTGTGTGTGTGTGTGTATGAGACTGAGCAGGCACACTCTGGTTATTCAATTCTTGGATTACAGAGAAGATAAGGGAGGATGTATGTGCTAGTACATCCTCTTAATTATGCGTATCTTGATTAAGAATAAGCTAAGCACTTAAATTATGCAGGCACACTCTAATTTTTCTTCTCCTTATCTTCAATTATTAAAGAGTTCAAGTTCAATTGGTTTGCTATCTTCACATGATGGATACATTCTGTCAACTAAGGGTTTCTTCTAATAGTATTATAAGGCACACACGAGCTTGAATTTTGAAAGATATTTCATGTGCTTGACAATGATAAACATTTTTTGTCGGTCCATTTATACCAGTTTCACCCTTGTTATCCAAACTAATGTATAAGACCAAAATATTCGGAGGATTCTTCTGACAAAATAAAAAATATGCAACTGTCAGCGCAGTTATTTCTTCTTCTTTATTTTTCAAATCCCAAAAGCTCTTCTTAATTAGAATAGGTAGTCAATTCAGCATTTGATAAAGGGGGTAAAAGTTCAACTTTACATTGTATAACTACAAAAGTGTCAAAAGTTGAAGTGTAAGAACAGTTCTAAGTTCAGACTGTCCTTTCATCAATACGTTTTAGTGGGGATTTCTCTGTTCATATCTTGTCAATGGAAAACAAAAATTTCTCCACTAGGTCATTTATAAATCACCAAGTTCTAGATTCTTAGCAAAGTATGAGCAACTATAAGTGAACTAATTCCAGGAATAAATGGAAGAAGATCATAGGAAGCAAAAATCAAACACCTTTTGTGCATCTCTGGATATACCATAGCCACTAAAATACATCTGACCAACAAGGACCTGCATGTTAGCATCACCGGCTTTAGCCTCCTTGAGAGTATCGTGGAACCACCGCTTGACACAGTCAGCCACCACGTCGGCAAGGGGCAGCCGCCGCTGGTTCGACGAAGAAGTACTGGAATTGGAATTGGAGTTAGAGCTTGCTTCTTCCATGGTCTTCTTCAGCTTCAGCCGCCGCTCCGATGATTCGCCGTCGACCACCGCCCTAGACTTTGCGGGCACGGGAGATGGAACTGACCTAATTCTGTATACGGGTTTGGCTTGGGTCGGGCGCTGGATACTGTTGGAGCTGATTATTCTGGCAAAATCTTGAATTCTATTTGGTGAAGGAAGCGCTTTCCCCATAAAACGTCGCGGAAAAAACCCCACTAGGCCAGTACTTTTTGAATTTGGAGTAATTCTACTGCGCCCAAGAAAGAATATTTAGTTTTTATTAAAATTAGAAATTAGATCTAATGTTCTCCTCACTTTTTTTCCTTTTATCCTTTTTTTTCCCTAATCAGAGTTATATTTATATTAAGAAAACCATTCTTTTTCATGATGATATGAGATTCATATTGCTTAAAATGTTGGGACTTGGGACTGCATGAGTGAGATATTTGGTTTGTTTTGTTTTTTAGTTAATCAAGTAGAATAGAAGATGTTTGAGATTCATAAATTAATTAGAAAAAGAATTACAATTTTTTGAAAGATTAAAATCTTGTAGTTAAACTTTCATCAACAAAATTAAAATCACAAATTTTAGTTCTTTTGTGTGGCTATATTTTATTTACAAAAATAAACAACGAAACTTTTATACATTATATAAACAAATCTACTTACTATATCTTATAACTAACCCAATTACTTGTGTGAAACTTTTATATACAATTCTTTTGGTTAGAAGATCAATTTTAGGGACAAAGGTTCTGTTTAAGGTTAAAAGTGATGATCGAAGAAGAGCGGCTCATTTTCCTAAGCTATGAAGTGAACAAAATATTGAATGGAGCTTTAGATTTAGGATTTACAATAGATACTTTAAGTACCTTGGGATAAAATTATCAATAATTCTTTAAAAAATGAACGGTTTAGCGAGATGGTAATTATGTAATCCGATAAGTCATTAACTATAAATTTCTTAGTTTGTTCGTCAACCACTAATCTAATAGCACAATATCAATAAGTCAATCTTGTAATTAGATTATTAGTTATGGTTTGATTTTGAATAACCCTAGTAAAGCATGTTTATTAAGGGAATCTTAGTTCACTATTAGTTATAGGCCAAATATAAATATCGAAAAACATAATCAGACCAAACTTATTAAATTCTTGATACGAGTTGCTTATTGACATTGAGATATTAGATTAACGGTTGATTTTGAGCAACCTTAATTAAGCATGTTTTATTAAGGGAGTCTTAGCTTATTATTGGTTTAGGGCTAAATATAAATATTGAGAAACTTAATTAGACCAAACTTATTAAATTCTTGATACAGACATAATTTTTATTTTTAAAAAAAAATTATTTGATTTGGTATTCGATTTAAGGGTTCTGCTTTTTCGGTGCACCAAAGAATTAAATTGTATTACATAGCCGAAAACTAGAATTCTACAAATCTCTTCTGTAGAACAAATTGCTCAACTTCTTGATATCACTATACTCGATCTTAACTTGAACACTTTCGCTTATGATTCCTATTGCAGTATTTGTTGAGCAAGGGATTTAATAGGCTAGTGTTTTTGGGGGGGATTGTCTTGTGTTGTTTGTGAGAAGAATTGATTTATGTGAATAAGTATTGATTATACACAGTTTATCACATTTTGTGTATCGATGAATTAGTTGACCAAATTTAAAATGCTTCGGTGTTTTCAAAAATTGACTTAAGGTCAAGCTACTACTATTTGAAGAATAAAGCGTTAAACATCCCTTAGACAATCTTTAGAACTTGTTATGACCACTATGAGTTGCTTGTTATGTTCTTTGAGTTAACAATACTCTGACAATATCTATGAAGTTGATGAATGGAGTTGAAATACCCTATTTGAATTCATTTATAATTGTGGTTATCAATATTATCCTGATATACACGCACAGTGAAGAGGAGCATGGACAACACTTGAGAATTGAGCTCCAAAAATTAAACGATAAACAATTGTATGCTCAATTTTATAAGTATGAGTTTTGGCTAGTTTTAATGGCATTCTTGAGACATGTGGTGTCTAAAAGTATTATTATGATAAATTCGACAAATATTGAAGTGGTTCAAAATTGGAGTAGGCTCACTTTTCTTACTGAAATTTAAAGCTTCATGAAATTTGTGAGATACTACAGGTGGTTCATGGATGAGTTTCCTTCTATTAGTATTTCAATGATTGGATGAGTATAAGATAAGCTTTAAGGTTAGATCATGGAGTAATAATTTGTCAATGAATTCTTTGGACAAGCTAACGGTGATTCAAGATAGACTTCTCATAGATCAGAGCAATCAAAAGAGTTATGCAGATCGAAAGATTTGTGAATTAGAATTTATGATTAGAGACGTGATATTGTTGAAGGTATCATCTATGAAAAGTGTCATAAGGTTCAAAAGAAAGGTAAGCTTAGTCAAAGATTTATTGATTTGTTTGAGATTCTTCAGCATATTATGAAGGTGACCAATGAGTTGACATTATCTCCATGTCTTTTAGTTGTGCATCTAGTATTTCATGTGTCTACATTAAAGAAAAGTCATTTTGATAATTCCCATGTGATTCAATAAGACTCAATATTATAAGATTACAAATTGACTTTTAAGGAGGAGACAACAACTATTTTGTGTGTTCTAAATGTTAATGGCCTAACGAACTTAATGGTCGGTGGTCTAGCCCAAGATATTGAGATTCCTACTTGGAAATATGAAGATGTAAACATAGATTTTGTAGTGGATTTGCCCCGTGCTCAGAAGCAATTTGACTCCATTTGGGTGATTGTGAATAGTATGACAAAGACGACTTATTTCCTACTGATCAGTACCTCCTATAGTGTTGAGGACTATGCCAAGTTGTACATTCATAAATTGGTAAGGTCACACGATATGCCCTTGTGTATTATATCAAATCGTGATATCCAATTTACCTCTCTCTTTTGGAAATCATTTCAAATGGAACTTAGTACCAAAGTAAAGTTAAGCATTGTTTGTCATCCTCAAATTGATGGGCAAGCCGAGAGAAAAATTCAAACTCTAGAATATATGTTGAGGGTTTGTCTATTGGAGTTCAAGGGTAATAGGGATGACTACTGCTCATTGAGTTTGCCTACAATAATAGTTATCACTCAAGCATCGAGATGACCTTATTTGAGGCCTTGTATGAGAGATGATGTAGATCTCTGATGGGTTGGTTTGAAGTGTGCAAAATGGTATTGATTGGTCCCGATTTAGTTTTGAATGCTATGGAGAAGGTGAGGCTCATAAGGAAAAGATTGAAGATGGTCCAAAGTCGTATTTCGATGTTAGGAACAGGGATCTTAAGTTTAATATTGGAGATTAGGTATATTTAAAGGTCTTGTCAATTAGAAAAAGTTGAGTCCTAGGTATGTAGGACCTTATAAGATCTTGAAGTAGCTAGGTTGGAAAGGTTGCATATGAGTTAGACTTGCCATTAGAAATGGCTATGGTTCATCCGGTGTTCCATGTGTCCATGTTGAGGAAGTTTGTTGGTGAGCCAAGTTTTATTGTGTCATTGGACGAAGTAGGTATTGAAGAGAACTTGATTTATGAAGAGGTTTCAATCAAGATTTTAGATCAGCAAGTGAAGAGGTTAAGAATGGTCACCAAATCCTCCTTATAAGTCAAATTCGTACCCAACTCTACTGAATCATAAGAAATCACATGTGACTCATCTAGTATATATCTGTGAAGCATGAAAACATAGAACATAGGGTGAACAACTGATAATCTAGGTGGCAAAGAAACTTATAAGTCATCTCTCCTGCCCTTCTCAGAATCTCAAACGGGCCAATAAACCTCGGCCTAAGTTTGCCCTTCTTTCCAAACCTCATCACACCCTTCATTGGCAATATCTTCAGCCACACATGATCACCCTCCTTAAAATCTAAGGTTGGGGCCCTCATACAGGCATAACTTTTCTGGTGACTCTGGCCTATCAATAATCAACTATGAGTCAAATGCACCCACTCCATAGCATCCCTAAGAAAATCATTATCCAAAGCATCCACGGTAATAGAGTCAAACCAACTAATAGGCAATTGACATCTCCGACCATACGATACCTCAAATAGAGCTATTTGAATGTTGGAATGGAAGTTATTATTGTTTGCAAACCTACTAAAGGAAAATATTAATCCCAATGAGCACCAAAATTAATCACACAAGGCTCAAGCATATCCTCTAGTACATGAATAGTCTGCTCAGACTAGCCATTGGTTTGAGGGTGAAATGTTGAACTCATAGCTAATCGAGTACCTACCTCATGCTGCAATGCCTTCTAAAAGTGGAAAGTGAATAAACCTCAATCTAAGACAATGGAAATAGGCACCTCATGCAATCAAACAATTTCACAAATATACATCCTAGCTAACTGCTCTGCATTATAGCTAGTCGTTACCAATAAGAAAATGAGCTGATTTGGTCAAGTGATCTACTATCTTCTACATTAAGTCATACTTACCCAATTCCAAGGGTAATCCAATAAAAAAATTCATAGTAATACACTCCCACTTCCACTTGAGAATGGGTATCCTCTACATTGAACCCTTAGTCTCTAATGCTCATACTTCACCTGTTGGTAAATTAAACACTTGCCACAAAATCTACAATATCCCTCTTCATCCTACACCACCAAGAATACTGCTTTAAATCATGAAACATCTTTGGCTCTCCCGAATGAATAGAATACTTGGCACAGTGAGCCTCCTCTAAGACCATACACATCCAATCACCCACCTTACTCACACAAATATAACCATTAATCCTAAAAAAAACTCTCGGAACTAAGAGAACTCAACTTGGCTTTACCCCTCAACACTTTGTCTCGAATCATACATAGTTTTTCATCACTGAACTGGTGAGCACAAATCTAATCCATCAGGGTAGACCTAGCCAAATGAAGGCCAAAACATGTGAGGTGGGGAAATATCAAGTCAAACTATTTTCTCTAGCCAATGACTGAACCTTCAAAGACAAAGGTCTCTCCTCCGCCTTAAGAAATACCAAACTACCCATACTAGAGACCTTCTGACTCAAACCATCTGTCATACATTAGCCTTGCTCATATGATAAAAAATGGTGATGTCATAATCCTTCGATAGCTCTAACCAACTATGTTGCATCATGTTCAAGTTCGATAAAGAAAAATTGTATTTGAGGCTATGATGATCAGTAAAAATCTTACAATACATCCTAGAGAAATATTATCTCCCCAGCTTCAACACAAACACCATGGCAGCCAACTCTAGATCGTGGGTGGGGTAATTCTTCTTATGTACTTTCAGTTATCGAAAAACATAGGTTATAACTCTCTCCTTCGGCATTAATACACCACCCAAACCTATACCAGAAACATCACAATAAACAACAAATTCCATATCCTCCTCTAGCAATGCTAGAATAGGTGTTGAGATCAACACTTTCTTGAGATTTTAGAATCTCAACTCACACTCATCAATCCACTGAAATGCTATATTCTTTTCAGTAAGCCTAGTCAAAGGAGTTGTAATAGAGGAGAATCCTTGGATGAATCGATAATTATAACTTGCTAACCTAATAAAGCTCTGAATCTCGATCACTGATGTGGGCCTCACCCAATCACGGATTGCTGCAACTTTGGATGGATCCATCATAATGCTATCCGTAGTCACCACATAACCCAAGAAGCCCAAGATTTAAGTCAAAACTTGCATTTAAAGAACTTGGTGTATAACCTCTTTTCATTCAATCTCTAGAATATAACCCTCAAATGTCAAACATGGTTGACCTCATACTTGGAATAGGCCAAGATATCATCTATGAGTACTATCAAAAAAGATCTAATTAAGGCCTGAATACTCGATTCATTAACTCCATAAAAGCAACTAGGGCATTAACTAGCCTAAATGGGGTGAGCATAAACTTGTAATGACCATAATGAGTCCTAAAAGTAGTCTTTAGGATATTAGACTCCCAAACACTAAATTTGTTGTAACCCAACCTTATATCAATCTTAGAGAACACCAAAGCCCCCTGAAACTTGTTAAACAGGTCTCAATATGAGGGTGGGGATACTTATTTTTGATGGTAACTTTGTTCAATTAGCGATACTCAATGCACATTCTCATTGTAGCATCTTTCTTCTTCACAAACAACACGGGTGTATCCCATAGAGAAATGCTAGGCTGGATAAACCCTTTCTTCAACAAATCCTCCAATTACTCTTCAATTCTTTCAACTCATCCAACAAGGAGAAATAGAGATGGTCTTGATGCCTAGCTTTAAATCAATCACAAAATCAATATCACTATCTAGAGGAACACCTGAAAAATCTATATGAAACATATCCATAAACTCTCTCACCATCCTCATGGTCTCTAACGGAGATGACTCCTTAGCAATATCAAGCACATGAGCTAATAAGACAAATAACCCTTCTTCATCACACTGTAAACACAAACATAAGATATCACCCCTTTCAAATACATGCTAGGAGTACCTATTTATACTAATTGAGGCAAACTCAGAAAGATAAAGTCAAAATCTTGGCATAATAATCAATGATCACATGATAAAGAAATAGTCAATTCATGCCTAATTTTACATTAAAATCAAGCATATCTAATAAAATCAAGTTTGTTTGGGTCTCCCTACCTGAGGATGTCACTATACGACCTTGATCCACCAGTAAAGACTCACTTATCAAAGTAGAAACATAAATAGGCACCTTAGAGGCTCACACACATAATTAATATTTGTAGAAAAATAAGTTGACACATAGGAATAAGTGGACCTAGGATCAAATGATACTGAAGCAGTGCGATGGTAAACTAGAACAAAATTGTGATCATTGCATTCGAGGCTTCTGTCTAAGAACTACTTGGTATAGCATAATATACCCCTATGATTGTCGCTAGTCTAAGAACCTCCTCGATCACCACCTCGAGCTCCACACCTAGCACCCCTACTATCATCTGTAACACTCTTTAAAGCACCTCTAGTTGCTAGAGCCTGTGTAGAATGATCCATCTGTGACCTAGGATGAATAGAAACAAGATCATTTAGAGGAAATCCTTAGCCTTATCCCCAAACTCGCCACACACATAACAACCTTAGGGAATAATAACCTAAAGTACCGACACATCCCATTAAACCTAATGAACCATCATGGCTAGCATGGCTAGATTTACGTCTACCTGTACTCTAAATAGTTATATGTATTAGCCTACCCTAGTAACTCTCAGTGCCCTAACCTACATAATCTCTGCCTTTAGGAGGATGACCACCAAACTGGCCTTAGTGATGAAACCTCTTACCATCGCTCTGTCTCGTATTTCTAATGCTCTCAATCATCTTAGCATGATCAATGATACTCTAAAATAAGCCACCAAATAACATAAGAGAGGTTACGACCTTTTGAAGATAACCAATGATTCCCTTCAAACTCAATTAGAATGCTCGATATGGCATAGGGAGACAATGCATGAAAACGAGCCTCATACTCACATACTGTCATAAAACCCTACTCTACTTAGTCAAACTCATCCCAACACTGATGACAAAGGATGTAAGGTACTAATATCTCAAGAAATATATCAATGACCTGATTTCAACTTATCATAGGGATATCAACTAGTCTACAGGCAAGAATTAACCTGCATTATTCTTTAGCCACACTCGTAAACTGATAAGAAGTGTAGCCACTCTTTGAGCCTCTAAAATATCCAAATTAAACAATTGATCCTGACACTTTGTGAAAAAGTCACATGTTTTATCCCTTGTGGTAACATTAAATCCAGGAGGATCCAATCTAACAAACCACTCAAAACTCATCTGCTCAGATAAGGACATGGCTACACTAATAAAAACTAGTAGAGTTGCAAATCTAGAAGGTAAAATAGAAGGTATTAATGAAGAACCAAGAGTCTACAATCCCACATTAGGACCGTGAATCAGCTATGAAGTACCAATAGTCATAAAAGAGCCTAAAGTGATGGAAAGAATACTAGTAGTAGAGGTACCATCCAATCTCACCAATAATCAAACAAGTAACTCTTGTAATACTGGTGCACTATTTGAGGTTGCACTGACTCCTCTAACTTATCCTCATGCTCATAAATAGGCTCCGATGATGCCTCCCGAGCCTGTTCTTTAATTAGTGTTATTTCTCTTGCTCGACCTTAGCCTCTAACCCCACCACGTTCCTTACCTTGTGATGTGCTACAAAAATACATCACTTTTAATTCTTTAAATGTATAATTTTGTGCATTCTCAAAGTGATTTTAGTAGGTTTTATGTGTTTTTATATTGATTTTACAGGATTACAAGATTCAAGATAATTTTGGGCAAAGTTCTGCAGATTGTAGGTTTTTGGGGATTTATGGGTCACTCTATGGGCCTGGTTCATTCCATGGACCATAGGTTGGTCTCGTAGGTCAGATCCAGTGATGGGATAATTTTTAGAAGTTAAGGCTACAAGTTGTTAGATGAGTCATAGAGTTCTTGATGGCCTGTAGATGTGTTCATATTTTGTAGATCAGAGAAATTACCAAGTGTTGAACTGTCATCAAACGAGGACTCTTACTAGTCGTAAGTTAGATGACGGGTCGTGGATTAGATCATGCCTGGAGGATTAAAATTATGAAGAATTACTAAAGAGTTAGCAGACGAGACCCCTTATGGGTCGTAAGTTAGAAGGCGACCTGTAGGAGGAGTTCGTAGATTGAAGAAGGTTTTAGGAAGAGCAGACTACGAAGCCCTAGGTACAGGTTGTAAGTCCGTCTACAACCCGTAATCTTGTCCGTCTGAGTTGCCAAATATAGTTTTTCTTTTCCATTTTGGATTTGTATTTTACTTATTATAAATAAGTTTTTTTCGATTTTTCTAGGAAGGAGAAGGAGAGAGATGAAAGAGTAGGACAGAGACACGACAAAAACACTACTTGTGATTAGTTTTGCTTCTACTTTTGATCTATAACATCGTGATTTCTTGTGAAGATTTGGGATTTTCTTGTTCTTCAATTTATCATTGTAAGTGATTAATTATGTTACTCCATAACATGATTTCTTTATCTACAATGAACATGCATAGTTAAATCCACAACTAGGATGTTGGGAACAATAAAGAACTAACAAAGTAAAACTCAGATAATTCATAATCCTTGAAAAGTGTGCATGTATGTGTTAGTTTATCCTTTCGTTATGAATGTTTTTTAACAATGGCCAACATTAAAACTTGCCTAATTCTTAGTGGATCAAGGGGTAAAAAATAGGATAAGGTTAAATTAACAGGATTCGATGTGATCCCTCTTGTCTAATCAACCTAAACTAATCACGGGATGGTTGTACTGGGATAAAAGGTAAGGGTTAGTAGTGTCACAGTGTGGGGATCGATCAAATCACATAGTGAAATTTTCCTCTCACCTAAATAAAAGAGTTAGGTAAACATAACTTACCAGTTTTGCATGCTACACACTAAAAAAGGTTACGATTATCTGGTTATATTGAGCAGGAATTCATGGGAAACACAATATCTTAGTTACCTCTCTCATTGATCTCACAACTATTTCACTCGACTGATTGCTGTAGTTTAGGTTTATTATTGCTTTTTACAAACCCCTCCCTTTTGGGAGATAAGTCGATTAGTTCAATTTGATTGCTCATAATTACTCCAAATCTAGACCTTATTTCCTATGGGATCGACCCTAATCATTGTTAGGTACTATATTTTGACAACGACCGCTAAATCCTCAATTTGGAAGTGTAGTTTGCACGTAACTCAAAATTTTTGTGTCATTTATAGGGATTTATAGCTTTTAGACTGGTTTAATTTGGGTGATTTGTGAATTAATCCTTATTTTCCTTATTTTATTTATTTTTGTTATTTATTTCTTTTAGCATATATGTGTAGTATTTTCCAGAACTCGAAGTCAAGGCAATCCCTTGAATTTGTTTGATCCGAAGATCAAGAGAACATTAAGAAAAATGACCCAAAACAACGTGAACAACGCTGCAAATAATGTTGCAAACATCACACTCAATCAGAATAATGATGATCCACTAATGAGTCATGAAAACATGAATTTTACGATGCTTAAAACATAGAATTATTATGAGTTTTTAAGCGCATTTGTTAGTTTAATATGTGTTTTGTAGGAAAATGAAAATCTCATGAATTATGGGTGTTGGATTAATTTGAGATGAAAATTTAATTTTACTAGAGAGAAATCACTGGTGAGCATAAACGCACAAAGCAGGATGGTCATATGGGACTGCTAGGGGGCTGGAAAATCACCACAAAGCAACAACAAACACTAAAATGCAATTGCACAAGCTATCTCAGCGAAAGAATCAAGACGTGTTGATATTGTTGCGCTGGGAAGTTTCTAATGCTAATGGCCATTAATGCAACACATTTGAAAGTGCATAAATATTGGCAAAATAGTAGCTACATGTTCTAGGAGCGCACAAGATAAAACGGAACAAAACGGAGCAAAGGATAACACCACGGGCATGTTCACCCATGTGCACTTTCATGGATCGTGAAGGTGTTCATGAAGAAGGGGGTGATTTTGGACAATTTTTGCACCAAGTAAAGGACCACGATAGGCCTTTATTAGTCGTGCAAAGGACCACGGGTCGTGGTCCTGGTCGTGAGACCCTCAAGGGTTGAAATCCAAGTTCAACTAGGACTTCTTTCCTACTTAGTTTGGGTGTAGTTTTCCTACTCGTTTTAGGATAATTTGAGGACTATAAATGGAAGTAGATTTTATTTTTTGAAACACACAATATTCCTCATGACTTAGGGGGCTGTTTTGGCATAATTTATATATTAATTTTCCAGTTTTTCCTCTCAAAGAACACGACTGGACAGTGATTAAATTTTCATAACTTTTAGTTGTACGTTTGATTAGCATTTGACGTTTAGATCAAGTGTTCGTCTTCAGATTCTTCGCGTGACTTCAACAATTTATTTGATCTCCTTTGTAAGTGATTTAACGATGAATTTTAACATGATTCTTGGTCAAGATCGTTCAAGTTCTATAATCTAGACCCACAACTAGGGTTGTGGGAACCATGATATTTTTAATGAAATAGGCAAACCTTAGGGTTTTATTAGGACTTGTATTACATGTATTGTGATGTGTTTATAAGTCTTTTTTGATGAGTGGATGCATTTAGAACTTTCACGTATTCGTTAGTTGTACGAGAGAAAATTAATAATTTGGAAAAGAAAATTACAATGGGAGATAAAAACAAACGACCTAAGTTTAAGTTGCTTGAGCCCGAGTGGGGATGGTATACTTAGGCCTGAGGATTAGCTTGTATCTAAAGAACTTGAGACCTAGAGGTGATAGTTTTTCAAAATTCAAAAGTGCAGATTATTATTAAAAATATTCTGAGACTGGGAGGAGATGAATTGCATGCTTGTAGGAGAGACCGGGAGGTGAACTAGAGGTTATCAAACTCGCTAGATTTTACAAGTAATATAATGAACAATAAACCTAATGTTAAATGCCCACCAGTTATATGTCATAGGGACTGCAACCCTAGTCATCCTCAAACTGTTTAAGACTTACTTTAGTTTACATTCGTAGTCGTAGTTAGGATCTTAGTTCAAAAATCCCTATTTTTAATTTTCCAAATTTATTTGTTTTCTGGAAATAGAACCAACGACCAAACTAGAATAACTAGTAGAATTGTTTAAACCTATTCCTTGTGGGATCAATCTAGACTCTAAGTTGGGTAAATAGATTGTTAACGATCGTCCATATTCTGTAAAAGAAGTATGTTTGAACGTTATCACCCACCACCACTAGATAATGTGAATTCACCACCACAGGATCTTCAAACTGTTGCTCATACATGGAATCAATATAGGCTTGACCCTTTGGCATTGGATGTCACCGAAGCTATAATGTTACCTCATTTACTAGATGACACTACATTTGTTGTGTTGAGTGGGTTATGACAGATGTTGTAGAACAAGGGCTTATTCATGGGCTTATCATTAGAGGATCCGCATAACCATCTACACAATATTGTGTTCTTCCATAAAAGTGTGATGGGAAATCAAAATCTGTCCATGGATGTTGTTGGGCTCCGTGTCTTCCCATTATCTCTCACGGGTGATGTAGTAGTATAGTTATTTGAACTCCCACAAAGTTCTATCACTATATAGGAAGAGATGTAAAAAACCTTTTTTGAGAGGTTCTTTCCCAGGTAAAAAAAGTTGAAGGATTTGATCAATAACTTCGAGCAGTTGCCTGGTGATTTAATAAGAACTACATGGGAGTGATTTACCAAGTGATTGAGGAGTGTTTCGGACCATAAGATCATTGATAATTCCTTGGTGGATATCTTTTATCGGACACTTGATGATAATTGCAAAGTAGTGGCTGACACCATAATTGGTGGATCATTCATGGATTGCACATTTCCTGTGGTAGCCGAACGATTAGAAAAGGTAGCCAAGACCAACTGTGCATAGGGCTCAAGAGACAAGTCGATGACTAAAAGCTCTTTCTTAGTTAGTACTAATCTAGAACAGGCCATGATCAATGAAGAGATGATTCAAGAGTTGGTGCAAATTATTACTAATGTGGGATTATTAATGAAGTAGAATCAGGAGCGAGTTAATGCGGTTAGCCAACAGCCACCTCGTGTACCCTTGTATGAGGAGCCATATTATGAGGATGACTCTTGCTTTGTAACTGATCAGATGGGGGGTTTCCGGACCAACATGGTCCAATCAGGACTATTGGCGCCAAGGTCAAGGGAATCAAGGTCGGAACTACAATAGGGATAATGCTTACAGGGACAATAACTGAGGCAATTACTATGACAGGAATATGAGACAAGACAAAGATGACAATTGGGGTCGTAGAGATGTGTATAGAAGCAGTGCGAAAGTGTCACCACACAATCATGATTCTGGGGCTGGTAGTTCACATATTATGAGATGTTTGATAAGTTATTGAAGAAGGTTGGTGCCCAAGATGAGACCTTACAGGGGATGAAAATGACATCTCAAATATTAATCAAAAGATTGAGTCTCATTTAGTAGCAATTAAGCTGTTGGAGCAACAATTTGGTAAGATGTCTACATAGTTGAACTAACACCAGAAAGGTACATTACCAAGCAACACAGTGTAAAATTAAAGAATGATGGGCAGTGCATGGTAGTGACCACATGAGGTGGTAAGCAAACTATTTACCCATCGATGTTGGTAGAGGATGATGAGGTTCGTGAGGAGATGGTAGAGAGCAAGGACGCAAAGATTGAAGATGACAAGGCTAAGGATGGGGTGTGAAATGAAGTGGTGATACCAAAGAAGTTGAAACTCATACCTAGGCCTCCACTACCTTTCCCTCAGAGACTCAAGAAGAAGAAGGAGGAAGGTAAGTTTTAGAATTTCATCTCCATGTTGAGGCAACTAATTATCAATATTCCCCTCATCTAGGCATTGGAGAAAATGTCCGGGTATGCCAAGTTTATGAAGGACCTTGTGAAAAAGAAGAAGATGGTGAGCCAAAATCTCTCATAGGAGCTTTAACATTGTAGTGCTATTAATACAAGGTCTTTGGTGCAAAAGAAAGAGGACCCCGGAGCATTCACTATCCCATGCACTATCAAAGATACCCACTTCGCAAAGGCATTATGCGACTTAGGAGCCAACATAAACCTAATGCCTCTTGTAGTATTCAAGAAATTGGGATTGGGAGCCTCTACACCAAGTATATGGTTATTGATAGCTGACAGGACAGTGAAGAAGCCTGAGGGGATATTGTACGACGTTCTAGTCAAACAGGAAAAAATTCATATTCCCTGTGGACTTCATGATTCTGGATTGTGAGATTGACTTCAAAGTCCCAATCATCTTGGGTAGGCCTTTCTTAGCCACTGGGTGAGCACTAGTAGACATGGAGTCTGGACAACTCAAGTTAGATTGAATGACGAAAAAGTCATCTTTAACATCTATCAGTCCATGAAGAGATCTAATGATCTGCATATGGAAGTATGGGCACTTGGTGAAGTCTGAGTGACCATGTTGTCCAAATCATTCCATGACAATAAATCAGGTGCTACTTGGGAGGAAACCCAAGATATTAGATGTAACTCTTTTGCTTCATAGAACAAACTATTACCGTTCTATGAAGAATATGCAGAAACAGGGTTAAGACAATAAACTAGTGCAAAAAAAGGGTAGAAGGTTAGTTTTACAACTGGTCTTATGGCTTGTGGTTCACACCACAACCCGTACAATGACTCGTGGAATCACTTCCAGTGAGAAAAATTATGTATTCTAGTCCACGAGCCAACTTAATAGATTTTAGCTAAACCTATAGGCCGTGAAAGGGGTTTATAGATCCCAGGTAAGTATTCTGGAAATTCACCAAGTGTTGGGGCACTTACGAGACAACATACAGGTTGTATGTTAGCCTACGACTCGTAGGCTGCTTTGTAATTACCATGGTCTAAAGATTAGGGTTCTGAAACCACGAAACCATACCTTATGAGCCGTAGAATATCTTACAACCTGTAATAAGAGTTTTGTGGAGTCAGAACCCCACTTAAACCCTGAACCCGACCAATTGAAATAAAAGAGGGATAAATACAATTATCCTTATTTTCCCCATTATTTCCTAAAGTACCCAAGACCCCTTTCTTCTTTCCTAAGTTTTGACCACCGTCACTACCACCACCATACTTACCAACCTATTTTTGGCCAATTTCCGACCAACCACCCACTATTCCAACAAAAGTAGGGCTTTGAATTTTTGGGTTTTTCTTGCTATTTCTTGGCCTTTTGCTCAACACTCCAGTGTGTGCTCTTCTAAAATATTTATTTTCACCGAAAAATTATGTCATTGGCTTGACTTATTGTTAAGGATAGTTCATGACTTTCTTGCCCTAATACTTCATGTTGGCCTGTGAAGGATGTGTAACATTTGTTTATCACTGTGAAATTGTATGAATAAATCCTGAAACATGTTAATGGGTGTTGGAATCATGGTATGAAATTGTACAGTGCCTTGTTGATATGGTAATACATGAAAGACATACTAGGATGGTGAATATGATTAAATTGGCCATAAAAATAATATGTGGGTATGTATGTTAATCACTTGTTGTATGGGACATTAAATTATCTAGCCAAGAATGATTAAGTAACTTCACAAATCGAATAATGATATGATGATTGAATGGTGATTGTCGTACGATTTGCATGCATCCGATTGAATTGGAGGTTGATGGAAATCGCATATGTTTTGAATTTAGGGTAAATGTGTTTACTTGGTTTTGAGTGACATTGCTTCGATGTTGTTTAAATTTGTATACCTTGTTATTGCAACCTAGTCATCATGCTTAGAAAATTAGTACAATTAGATTGGCTAGGATTTGTCTGTGATACTTAGTTGTACACTAACGAATGGAACCAAATTGGTGGCCTTAGAATACTCAAGTGGATAGTTTTTCAATAACACGAGGGTCTTCTACGACCCATAGATTAGTCTACGGTCAATAGTCACCTCGTAAATTGAAACCAAAGACTTGGTTTTTTGGGATGTCATCAGACGAAGCCACTTATGGGTCGTAGCCTATATTATGATCCGTAAGTAGGGATTATAGGTTTCTTACCTAAAGAACTAAAGGTATGGCAATGCACTAAAGGTTTGGCAATGCACTTACGATCCAGATTACGACTCAGTGGAAATTTTTCAAAGTATGGCTTCATGAAAGACCTCACAACCTGTGGTCTCTCACACGACCCGTGGTGCCCTCCCTTGACCCCCTGGATCTTTTTTAATGCTCGTTTCATTAATGATTTATTTGTAATTTTGGTTATTTCCTTAGGCGGTTTTAGACTTTCTAAGCCCTCCAAATCATCTGAATTGACCTATACTCCTCTATTACTATTCAAATTTATTTCATACACTTAGAACATTTAAATTATCTCTTCTAAGAACTCTTCTCAAGGGTAGCATTGGAGACTTAGCTTGGAGCTTAAGGAAAGGTCTTCTTCTCCAATCGATTTCTTCTTGTTTCTTCTAACTTATTTAAGGTATATGGGATTGATTCATGACCCTTTTCAACCATGAAGTCCCCAAATCTTATTTTTCTCAATTTTTATGAAATTCAAATTTACTTTAAATATGGGTCTTTCAATTTAAAGTTGATTTGAAGCAATTGAAGTAGGGGTTGTATTTAATTATTGATTTTTAAGTGAACTAATTCCTAATCTTTGAATTAAATCTATTTGATAAAGGTTCAATTATACATGTCCCCTTACTCTTTAAATCTATGCATGGGTAATACTAATATAGTTTCAATTGTTGATTTAACTACGAATTTCATATGGATTCTTCCTATTATGAGTTTTAACTTATGAATTCTAATTGCCCATGCTATCTCATCATCATTCATGGAATTTGCATACATGAGCATTGATTTTTTTTGAAGTATAAGATGTGGGTTGAACCCAATTTGAGATTATGACTATGATTTTGAACAAGTATGGGTATGACAAGAATATGATCACATGATGTCTATGATATGACTTTTAAGAACTATGAGTGTTTACACCAAAATGTAGATGAATGAATGAGCTAATCCTATGTATGAAAGTATAACATGAAAATGTGATTTGGCTCTTTAGCCCAATAAAACATGATTACGAGGCATATTTGGCTTTGAAGCCTAAGTATGCATTCTTATAATTTTAAATGTCTTATATCTCTTTTGAAAGCATGTATATGTATTCTCATGGGATGATGACTTATCACCAAATGGGATTATAGGTGGGAGGGATATCCCCAAGAGCCTTTACTCTTTCTCATTAACTTTGTGTCAAACATAGGTTCATGTTATAAAGATCCTTTCTGAAATGGGTAGTGTTCTCGTAAGGTATGATTATGGTATGTTTATGAAAATCCTTTTTGAAATAGGTGTTGTTCTTATAAGATAAGGTAATCTCCAAAACAGGTATTGTTCCCATAAGGTGAGTGATTGGACATGGAAATCCTTTTCAAAAAAGTTGGTGTTCCCATAAGGTGAGGTTATTTCTCTGGAATGGTGGTGTTCCCGTAAGAAGGGGTAAGGTCTACCTTTGGCAAGTAGATCACCCTTTTTTTTGGTGTAGCATGAACATTGAAATTCCAAGTTGTAGCTCGCTTGGTCTTATATGTCGACTGAGGTTACATCCCCACTATGTTGAAGTATATTGGCAGTGCATGCATCATGTAAGTCATGGCATATTGATACACTACTTTTCTTTGTATATAAACTTCTTTCTATGTATATATGTCTTGTCATCTAACAATGACTTATAGGATTACATGTTTTTGAGCATTTACATGCCCGCATACTTAGTACATTCAAACGTACTAACACATACTCTTTTGCCTACATGATCCAACCATGTAGAGACCAAAGACTATCTTCATCTACCTTTTGACGGTTAACTCAAATTGTGAAAGTTGTTATGGTGAGTCCTATCATCCAAGGACAAGCCATCATCCAACTACCTATTATGTTGCTTCTGCTTATATTTTATCTACTTTGAGGGTGAGCCCGAGACATGTCATGGACCCCGTTCTATTCCATATGTTAGATACATTGTCAAACATATTGTAAACTCTATGTTCTATCTTGTTATACTTGTTATATGTTGCTTTTGGAGGCTATGCCTATGATTATATTGTGTTATGTTTATGTTATGAGGAAATGCTTATGTGATATGAGGTGATATGGAAAGTCCCAAGACCCCTTTCTATCCCCATAGCCTGAGTCATACTTACCCGCCTCTTATTTCTTATGTGCTATGTGTTATGTGCATCCATGGAAATCCCAATCCCTGTGGAATCTTCGTAGCTTGAGTCCATGGCCCTGCTTACCCTAGAACTATATGTTTGTTGTTTAATTATGCACTTCCAAACCGATGAGATGTATATGAATGCTATGAGGATTTTTTGGGGACTCTCAAGTTCCTATTTGTCGTGTCACTCCAAGGCCCTAGTTTCAGGTCGTGACATGGTGACATGAGCCACATGATTGCTAACTATCCCAAGGTTCCCAAGAAGGTTCAGGGTAAAGTGGCTCAAGGTGATCAAGTCCAACCAAGGTTTCCTCAAGGTGGCTCTCCTAGGAACAATAGGTTTTATGCCTTGCATACGGAATAGGAAGTAAAGGAGACTCCGAATGTGGTGGATGGTATGTTAAAAGTCTTTGATTTTGATGTTTATGCTTTGCTTGACCCAGGTGTAAATTTATATCTTGTAACTCCTCTGTTGGTTGTTAAGTTTGGTTTGTGTCTTGAAATTTTAAGGGAGCCCTACTGAGTTTATTCTCCCCTAGGTGAATTTATTATTGCCCAAAGAGTCTATCGAGGTTGTCCTGTTTCAATCTTGCATAAGGTCCTTCCTTGTGATCTTGTAGAGCTTGAGATGTTTGATTTAGATATTATTATGAGGATGGGTTAGTTGCATGTTTCATATACCTCTACTGATTTTAGAACTCGAAAGGTTAAATTTCAATTTCCAAATGAGCTTATTTTGGAATAAGAGGGTGGTGACTCTATTGTCAAGGATCGATTTATTTCCTATCTCGAGTCCTGGAGAATAATTTCTAAGGGGTGCATCTATTATATTGTGAGGGTTAGAGATGTGGAATCTATGTCACCTACTCTTGCGTTGGTTCCGGTGATTAATGAGTTTTCATATGTTTTTTTTGAAGATTTGTCTGGTATTCCTCCCAAAGGGGAAGTAGATTTTGGCATAAATCTCCTTCCGGATACTCAACCTATTCCCATTCCTCCTTATCGTATGGCCCCGACTTAATTGAAGGAGTTGAAGGATCAGTTGAAGGATCTTTTGGAGAAGGGTTTTATCATGCCAAGTATTTCATCTTGGGGTGCTCCTATATTATTTGTGAGGAAGAAGGATGGATCGCTTTAGATGTGTATTGATTACTGACAATTAAATAAAGTGACCATCAAGAATAAATATTTGCTACCAAGGATTGATGACTTGTTTGACCAAGTGCAAGGAGCTAATCATTTCTCAAAGATTGACCTCTGCTCCGGTTACCATCATTTAAAGGTTCGGGAGAGTGATATTCTCAAAACCACTTTCTAGACAAGATATGGCATTTTGAATTCGTGGTAATCAGGTGTTCAAGCCTTTTTTTGATAGTTTTGTAATTTTTTTCATTGATCATTTGAGGTTGGTTCTTCAGACTTTGAGAGAGAAGCAATTGTTTGAAAGTTTAGTAGATGTGAGTTCTGGTTGGCTGAAGTAGCTTTCCTTGGTCATTTGGTATCCGGTGATGGTATTAAAGTTGACCCAAAGAAGACTGAGGCCATGAAGAATTGGCCAAGACTGTTAAATCCTTCTGATATTTGGAGTTTTCTTGGGTTGGGTGGTTATTATCGGATGTTTGTTCAGGGATTTTCATCTATTACATCTCCATTGACTAAGTTGACTCAAAAAAAGGCCAAGTTTGTATGGCCGAATAAGTGTGAGAAGAGGTTTTAGACTTTGAAGGATCGACTCACATCTGTTTCTATTTTTACTCTACCAAATGGCTTAGATGGGATTGTGGTGTATTGCGATGCTTCTCGAATTGGGTTAAGTTATGTGCTCATGCAACATGGTAAGGTGATTGCTTATGCATCGAGGTAATTGAAAGTGCATGAACGAAATCACCCGACCTATGATCTTGAGTTAGCGATTGTGGTATTTGCTTTGAAGATTTGGAGACATTGTTTATATGGGGTTCATGTTAATGTTTTCACCGACCACAATAGTTTGCAATATGTGTTCACCCAAAGAGATCATAACTTGAGACAAAGAAGGTGGTTGAAGCTACTTAAGAACTATGATATGAGTGTTTTATATCATCCCAACAAGACTAATATTATGGACAATGCTCTCAGTAGGTTCTCTATGGGAAGTGTGGCCCATGTTGATGAAGGGAAGAAAGAGTTAGTCAAAGATGTTCATTTTTTGGCTAGGTTGGGTGTTAGATTGGCTGACTCCAATGATGGTAACATTCATGTTCAGAATGGGGTTGAGTCTTTTGTGATTGTTGATGTCAAGGCAAAGAAAGATTTAGATCCCTTTTACGTTGAGTTGAAGTTAGTTTCCAAAAAAGAGATAGAGGTTTTGTGAGACCCCGTACTTCACATCCTCCATGATGTACATACTGTGTCATGTCATGTAAGGAATATATGTTTTTGGATAGGACCTAAGGACAATAAGACTTAAATACTAGTGTCAATATCAAGAGATTAAAGTTTTCAATCCAGGGAATCCGCTAAAAAAAAATACATTCGAGATTAAAGAAATAGCCAGAGTGGCACCCCACCCTTCTCAAAAGGGTTAAATTCAGTTTCACCTCTCGGATAGGACAAGGAGTGCATCACTTGATAATAATGGATTGTTAAGGGGTATTTTAATAGACCAAAGTTCATATGTTAAGTTTTGGAGTCAGGGAAGTTGCATGATAAAGGTTGGCAAAAGTTACCGTAAATATTTTAAGAAATTCATTTTAAATTTGGGTCAAATATAGCTGACCATATATCCCAAAATATAAGGATTTGGAACCTTCATGACCTATCAAATTGAAGATCTACGACTCTAGTTTGCAACGCATAAAACCGCGTATCAATCCGACTTCAGAATAAAGAGTTATGAGAGTTTTACCGCGACTGCCCGAGCAGAAAACTAGGTCATCGATCGGGTCGGGTCAAGCCCAATTAAATGTCGGCTAGTTTCTCTTTTTAAAGCTCAAAATAGAGCAATTTCATCCCAAAACAGTAGATAAGCAAAAGAGAAAGCTCCCAGCAGCTCCATAATCAATTTCGGTAAGTGCTTTGCGTTTTTACCGTTAAAATTTGCCCACGTGTCTAGAAATACGTGCCTTACGCTTTGCGATTGTTTTCCCCCTCTTATTAGCTATTTTTGGGGCTATTTTTGGAATGTGAAAAGAGGTGTTCTTGCTGGTCATTTTATGGTTACAGCTGGTTTGTTTAGATAATCGTTTTGGGGCTCTTGTACGATCAATTCTACGGACGATTCCTCGCGTAGACGCTATATGAAAAATCTAGTCATTAATGATAAAATATGGACTGTTTGTAGGAGTTTTTAAGCTGCGAATATATAGTTGTTGCGAAGCTTAGGACGTCGGAAACAACTTTCGTGAAGGAACTTTGGGCATTCGGACGTCCGTTGGAAAGGTATGTTAAGGCTAAGTTTTGTCCCTCCTTTTAGCACGAAATCCAGGAAATTCCTAAAACGTCAAATGCGATATTTTTCTATTCTGTTGCTAGAAAGGCCTTCTGTCAAAAGGCATTGGGTTCGTAGCTGGCTTATCTTCATCAGGATATTAGGTTGGCATTCTATTCATTCGCTTAAACTGGACATTCAATATTTATATATCAATATATTAATTTTTCTTAACTACCTGTCCTTATGTTGAGGTTGAACTTTTTGGTGTGGTGTCACTAAAATTAAAGATAAGTTACGAGGGAAATGTACTATCTATGATATGTCCTTCTTCCATTCTAAAACCATAATTGAATCACCTA
>JBCEWC010004764.1:0-26480 GCA_038996855.1 Solanum aculeatissimum
CGTCGCTTTTTTAAAAAAAAAATTAAATAAATTAAAAAGAAAAGCGACGGACAGAGACGTCCAATCCGTCGCTTTTATGAATTCTGATTAGCGATGGACAAAAGACGCAGTCCGTCGCTATATAATTAAAAATATTAAAATTAAATTAAAAAAAATTGGCAGAAAAAACCGCCAAAAAAAGCGACGGACAGGGAGACCCTGTCAGTCGCTTTCTCAAAAAAATTTTTTTTATTAATTTGTTAATTAATTAAGCGACGGACTGCGTCGGTTAGTCCGTCGCTTTTTCGCAGTTTTTTAGTAGTGAGATTGAGTGTAGTTTTAAGTTTTGTGATTCTCTATACTCTATTTCACTAAGGCTTGGAAGAAATATCCCTTGCAACCAAGGAGACTGGACTAGGATCCACTTTGGATCTAAATTAGTATAAAAATATCAAGTATTGAATTTTCTTTACTCACTTTATTTTTTGCAGGTTACTGTTTGATATAGTAGTTGACTGATATACAAGTTAGTCGACTATCCAATATCAAATTAAAGAAGAAAATTCAATTCACTCCTCCCCTCCCCCGCTCTTGAACTTTCATATGTGACCTCCACTCATTTCTATCTAGGTCATGTTCCAGGTGATATGAAGTTGCACTATATCCTTTGAAGAGTGAACGTCGGGTCGTGGTTCATGGCTAGCATCAGTTATTAGGTCCTAGGTTAGGGTTGGGCTAGGGTCCGGTAGAAGATGAAATTTTGAGTCGGTGTGGAGGTCTTGTCTCATGTTGGGGTGAGGTCGGGTTGAGTCAACTCCGTGTCTATTTAAAAGGTGGAACTCCAGGTTTGGGTGTACATAAATACTTGCGGGGCAATATTCTTTTTTACTAACCAAATACCAGAAAATAAGTAAGAAAATCATTTATTTTCAACAAAAATATTTTAGTTCATACCAAACACAACCATTGTTTTATATTTTTAAGCAAAGCATTTGGAAGGGGTAACATAGAGATAACAAAGAGTAAATCTAATAGGAAATATATGACAAAGTTCCAAACTTATTAAACCAATCAACAAACTAAAGTGAGAAAGTAGTTGACTAGGCAAGTAATATAAATGCAGTTAAATTGCTTCAGCATTTGCCCCATGGACATAAGAGAAGTTCACTTCTTATCTTATTCTTACTCTTGTGATTAAGGACTTGTTGTCTTGCCAAGCTAGCAGGCAACAAAAATATGTAATTCTTCTAACTTGAGGCCTCTATATTACACTTGCGAGGTATATAGCTTGCGCTCATGATTGCCCCAACAACAGGCGTTGGCGGAGGGAGCGTGATGGCAACGCAGAAATGAAGTCTACCAAATCATTCAGATTCTTTTGTGATGTACCATCAATCTGCATAGCAGCAACTATGTTTTGTTTCATGTCTACTACTTTTTTCTTTGCTTCTTTGCCTTCTTCACTTAACATGAGTTTTCTTACTGTTTTCTCTATGACTGTTCTTTCAATAACCTCCAATTCAAACCCAACCTTGTAAATTTGGCTCACATACCTTTCGTTCACTGGTTGATCTCCTAAAAATGGCCTGCATATCATAGGGACTTCCTCCAAAATACTTTCAAGCGTAGAATTCCAACCACAATGAGTGTAAAAGCCTGCTACCGCGGGATGTGCAAGCACCTGTTTTTGTGGCGCCCATTTTACTATCCGTCCTCTTTCTCCTACCATTTCCTCAAAACCATCAGGCAGTGCCTCAGCATATTGACAGCCAGAGACGGAGCCCGGTCGAATAACCCACAAGAACGGTTGCTCACTATTAGCTAATCCCCAAGCAATCTCGATTAGCTCTTTGTCATCAATCCACGCTAGGCTACCCAAGCTGACATAGAGAACAGAGTTAGGAGCTTGTCTGTCGAGCCACTCGATGCAGCTGCTGTCTTCTTCTAGTATGCTAGTCGATGAGGTCATAGGCGCCATTTTGTGTAAAGGGCCTATTGGAAAGAAGGGCACCTTGTAATGTTCCTGAAGGTGTAACAACAATGAATTCTCCAAATCTTGCATCGTGTTCCAAATAGTCGCAACAGCTGATCCTATATCACCCATTGCCCTAGAGAACTCTAGTACCGGTTCTGGAACTGTATTATTGATGGTAGGAAACGGTACATCCTTAAACCTCAATGGATGAAGCTCCGGCAATGGATCCAGTAGCTGAGAATCTGAAATTGCAGTCAGTAATCAATAGTGAAGCGTAGTTATTGTTATTGCAAGGGTGACTCCACAGTGTTAGAAAAAAGGCAAGCGCCTTCGGCCCCAAATTTGAGGGCCTCAATTTTAATTTTAGTAATAATAGGTTATATATATTTTTTTAGAAAATTACCAAGTAAGTACTGTTAACAACAAAGATTATTTACTTCATATAAAAAAAAAAGAATTATTAAAATAAGTTTGGTACATCTGGAGTATGATTATATGATCAATTCAAAAGAATTACCGAATGAAATCAATTATAATTATTTTTAAATAATTCTGCATTTCTAAGAGATAGAAGAATAAAATTCGTAAGAAAATATATTAATTTATGTTTTAAAATTTAAGGTCTCCATTTGATTTTCGCCTTAAGCCATTAATGTGCTTGAGCCGTCCCTGGTTATTCGAAATGATTTTTCATTTACATGTGGAAGCAGAGGATGTGTTTGTTATCATACCTTCAAAAGGAAAATATTTTTCTGGTTGCTGTAGAATTGTATTCATAGAGTGCAAATATGCAGCACTGAAGGTTCGCAGGACAATGCTTGGAATCCTCAGCTGAGTGGCTACATCATCAACGAAGAACATGATGTTGTCATAAACGATACAAGTGAGCTGATCACCTTCCTCTTCCATCATCTTAACAAGGTAGTTTCTGAGGGGCGCCTTGCAGTTCTCGTTCAAATCATAAATGTTATCTAAACTCGGGAATGGTAGGTCAATTCCGTTTAATCCGTCATCCATAGAATGGAAGACGAATTCAGGATGATTGGAATAATTTGGAGCATTGTGTTTGGTATGTGCAACAATGACAGAAAAGCCTTTTGAGTGAAGGATACTTCCAAGTTGTAGCATTGGTGTTAAATGCCCTTGGAGTAGGAATGGCACTAGTACTACACTCTGGTTTCTTTCTATTTTCATCTTTGTTTTCTTGGGATTTCTCTTCTATTCAAGGGTATATTATTTGTGTTCCTCAAGGAAGTCAATATATATATATAAGTTTAATAACTTCTGCTGGAAATTTTGACCTAAATAATTCAAAGGTAAAACAAACAAAAAAAAATAGATTTATTTCCTTTTTTGTCAAAACTTTTATTTCAACTTTTAACGTGGCATGTTTAAAACCACAAGATTAAAAGATATTTTGGTATATTTGAATAACTTTAATTTATGACCACAAGATTGAGTCTTCTTTATTTTCTTAAAGTTTGTGTCAAAGTCAAACTAGATCATTCTTTTTCAAATATAGGGATTACAAATTTTGGAAAGGAAGTTTTGACCAAAATAGTACAAAGGTAAGTCAAAATGGACAAGACTTCTCTCCATTTTTTTTTCTCTATTTTCACCAAGTTCTTATCTTGATAGTTGACACGTGGCAAAAGTTAGATTTGATGGTTAAGATTTAATTCATCATTTCTTCTCTCTCCATTTAATGGCATAAGTCAATTAAATCTTAATCATTAAATCTAACTTTTATTATATGTCAGTCATCAAAATAAGAACTTAAGGAAAATTGAGAGAAAGGAAATGGAGAGGAGTCTCCTCCCAGTCAAAACTTACTTTTCAAATTTTGCACTACTTAAGTTGATTTGTTTTACCTTTGAATTATTTAGGTCAAACTTCCTTTTCAAATTTTGTACTTCTTAAGTTAAGGCATAATACATAAATTAACCATTTAACTTGAATTCAAATCACAAGTTGGACCTCCAACTTTCAAAATGTACAAACAGACACTCCAACTAACTCATTATTAATCATTTAAACACACCCGTCCTTGCTGGCAAAACGCATATACTACACGAAAATTTAGCGTGTGAGCTCCCTTTTTTAGGCACAAAATGGTTAAAATAAAAGGGTTGAATGACTATTTTGCCCTTAATAACTATCTTTTTTATATATATCCTTATATTTCAATTGAAAATACCATTTTTCTTCTTCTTTCTATCACTAATCTTTAAGAATTTTTTTCTAGTTTTTGACATGAAAATATTTCATAATTTGAAATATTTTTTAAAAATAAATATTTAAATTCTTTTTTGGGAGGTGGGGGTAGGGGTAGGAGGTTAGGAGTGGGTTGAAATAAAAAATTAAAATTTTTAAAATTTGAATTTTTTGTAAAAAATAAAATTTTAATTTTTTTATGGGGCTGGGGGGCCTAGGGCTAGGGGGTGGTCGGATGGGGCCCGAGGTAGAGTAAAAATGAGTGTGTTCACTCTCTATGTCACGGCAGTTTTTAAGGTGTATTTATTTCATTTTAAGATAGTTCAGAAAATAATAGGACCCTAATTAAGTTAAGGTGTGTCACTGAGATTTCGTTCATAGTTCAGGGGTACTTATGCATTATCCTCATTATTTAGGTCAAAACTTCCTTTTGCTAAGATCATATATTTGTAGAGCTAGTATTTCAAATTAGTCACTTAAAGGAGGAATTTTATCTTTGAAAGTAACTTAATTTTGATTTTATTCTAAAAGTCACTCAACTATGAGCATTTTACTTACAAAGTGACTCAACAATGAGTGTTTTATTTATAAAGTTACTCAACATGAGTGTTTTACTTACAGAGTCTTTCAACTTTGATTTTTATTCCAAAAGTCATTCAATTATGAGTATTGACTTACGAAGACTCAACAACGAGTTTTTACTTACTAAGTTATTCAATTTTTATTTTTAATTTTTTACTCCAAAAGTCACACTCAAATATAAGTGTTTTACTTACAAATCACTCAATCTATTTAATTATTTTTAATTAAAATTTGCTTACCTAAAATTTTTACTTGAGACCAAAATCCTCAAAAATAAAAAATGTTTATTTAAATCATTTAATGACTTACCCAGCTAAAAATTTAATATTGACCTTTAATTTTACCCTTACCCCCCCCCCCCCCCTCCCCAAAGTCCCACATATGGCATACCCATTAATAATTGTGATTGGCACTCATAGTACTAAGATACAAATGGTTACAACAAGAATCAGACAAATGAACGAATATTTTATCTGAATTTAGGGGTGGCAATTAGGCGGGTTGGATCAAATTTGAGCAGGTTATAATGAGTCAAGATAACAAACAGGTCAAGACCCAACCCAACTCAAATTTATTTTGGTCAAAATGGGTTGAGTAATGGGTTATAGAGCGGGTCAAAACTCAACTCAACCCGCCAACTTTTACTAAGTTTTACTTTATTTGTTCTTTTTCAATATTTTTAGTACTTGATTAAAAAAAATTATTTTGGCTAAATAAAAATATATCAAATTAAAAAGTGTTTTAAAAATATTTTGACAAGATCTCTCTCGAGTCAATTTGGGTTGAATATCAATCCAATTTTAAATGGGTTGAAATGGGTGGGGTTGAGATGGGTTGAGTTAATAAATGAGCGGGTTATTAACCCATCCAAACTTCAATGGATTAGGCGGGTTGAGCAGGTTGGGTTTAATTTTGTCACCCCTATCTGAACCCAGAAAGAAAATGTAACAATCTTCATAGTAGTCTTATAAAATTTTATTATTTCAATTATGAAGGAAAGAACTGAGAAGTCCTCTCACATATTGATACTTCTATCAAAAAAATAATTGAGAATGTTACTTTCGTAAATGAATTATGAAATATATGAATTTAGGTATAGTTGAATGTCCATATAAATATCAAATATCAACAACAATAATAGTATATTCAGTGAAATCTCACAAAGTGGGGTCTGGGGAGGGTAAAATGTACGCAGACCTTACCACTACCTCATAGAGATAGAGAGGTTGTTTCTAATAGCCCCTCGGCTCAAAAGTATTTGCCCTAAGTAAAAAGAAGAAAACAATAAGTTTAGAGTAACGGCTAAAATGAAGAGTAATATCAATACTACAAGAAAAATAATAAAATATCAAGATAATCAAAGAGCAGTAACAACATAACAATAATAGCTCGACTAGTCACAAGGAAAGACAACATTCTACCCCTACTAACCTTCTACCATAATATGTGACCTCCACTCCTTTCTATCTAGGTCATGTCATCAGTGATATGAAGTTGGGACATAACCTATCAAGAGTGAGTGTCGTGTCGCGGTTCGTGGCTAGGGTCAGTTATCAGATCCTAGGTTAGGTTGGGTCAGGGTTTGGACAAAGATCAAATTTTGAGTCGATGTCGAGGTCAAAGTTTGAGGATTGTATGGAGTGGTTGACTAGATTGTTTAATGTTATTTAGAAGACTGCCAAGATGCCCAATGATAAGAGGAAAAGTATAATGGTTCCATTGTACAAGAACAAGGTGATATTCAAAATTGTAACAATTGCAGGGGTATCAACTTGCTAAGTCACACTATGAAGGTCTGGGAGAGAGTGGTGGAGATGAGGGTGAGAAAAGGAGTGTCTATATATGAGAATCATTCAGATTCATGTTGGGGCGATCGACTACTAAAGCAATTTATCTTGTCGGAGACTAGCAGAGAAATATAGGAAAAAAAGAGGGGCCTTCATATGGTGTTCATTGACCTTGAGAAGGCATATGACAAAGTTTCGTTGAATGTCCTATGGAGGTGTTTATAGGCGAAAGGTATTTCATTGGTGTATATTAAGGTGATAAAGGACATGTATGACAAAGCCAAAACTCGAGAGTAAATGGTAGGAGGAGACTCAGAGTATTTTCCTATTGAGATGAGACTTCATCAAGGATTTGTGTTGAGCCTTTTTCTGTTTACCTTAGTAATAGATGAACTGACACAGTCTATTCAAGTGGAGGTTTCATGGTGTATGCTATTTGTGGATGGCATAGTCCTGATTTATGAGACTTGGGATAAAATTAATGATAAGTTGGAGGTTTGGAGACATACTTTGGAATCCAAAAAGTTCGAACTGAGCAAGACCAAAACAGAATACTTAGAGTGAAAATTCAGTGGTGCGAGGGATGAAACAGACTTTTAAGTGAGGCTTGCCACTCAATCTATTCCCAAGAGAGATGACTTTAAATATCTTGGGTCCATCATCCAAAGTAGTGACAGAATCGACGATGATGTCACACAATGTATTGGGGTAGTTTGGACGAAATGAAGTTTTGCCTCGAGAGTATTGTGTGATAAGAAGATACCACCTAAACTTAAAGGTAAGTTTTACAGAATAGTGGTTAGACCATCTTTGGTATATAGGGTGGAGTATTGGCAAATTAAAAACTCAGATGTTCAGAAGATGCAGGTTGAGGAGATGATGATGTTGAGATGGATGTGTGGACATACCGGGGGGATAAAATTAGGAATGAGATCATTAGAGGGAAGTTAGGGGTGGCCTCTATGGCATACAAAATGAGAGAAGTGAGATTGTGATGGTTTGGACATGTGCAGAGAAGAAGTGTTGACACTCTTGTTAGAAGGTGCGAGAGGTTGGTTTTAGGAGCTATGCAAAAAGGTAGAGGTAGATCAAAAAAATTGGCGGAGGCGATTAGACAGGATATAGCGCAGCGTTATATTACCGAGGACATGACCTTAGATAGAAAGGAGTGGAGGTCACTTATTAGGATAGAAGGTTAGACGGCTAGTAGGGGTAGGATGATATTTGGCCTTGTGATATAATATGTTTTTAGAGGTAGTCATGTCTTTATATGTTGTGTTGTTATTGTCTGTCATTTATTTGGTTACTTTTATTTTCTTCACAAATTATTATTTATTTTCCATTCTAGTCGTTTGATTTCATACCTAGTTTCTTTTTCTGATTTTGGGATAATACTTTTGAGATAGGGGTCATTCGGAAACAATCTCTCTACCTCTATGTGGTAATGATAATGTCTGCGTACATATTTATCCTCCCAAGACCCCACTTGTGGATTTTACTGGGTATGTTGTTGTTGTCGTTTGTCTCGGTCAAGGTCTTGTCTCGATGTTGGTGTGAGGTCGGATTGAGTCAATTCCGTGTCTATGTTAAAGGGTGGAACTCCAGGTTTGGGTGTACATAAATACTTGAGGGGCAATTTTTTTTTTTTACTAACCAAATACGAGAAAATAAGAAAATCATTTATTTTCAACAAAAATATTTTAAATCATACCAAACACAACCATTGTTTTATAGTTTTAAGCAAAGTATTTGGTAGTAACACAGAGATAACAGAGGAAATCTAATAGGAAATATATGTCAAAGTACCAAACTTATTAAACCAATCAACAAACTAAAGTGAGAAAGTAGATGACTAGGCAAGTAACATACAGCTAAATTGCTTCAGCATTTGCTCCATGGACATAAGAGAAGTTCACTTCTTATCTTATTCTTCCTCTTGTGATTAAGGACTTGTTGTCTTGCCAAGCTAGCAGGCAACAAAAATATGTAATTCTTCTAACTTGAGGACTCTATGATACACTTGCGAGTTATATGGTTTGGGCTCATGATTGCCCCAACAACAGGCGTTGGCGGAGGGAGCCGTGATGGCAATGCAGAAATGAAGTCTACCAAATCATTCAGATTCTTATGTGAAGTACCATCAATCTGCATAGCAGCAACTATGTTTTGTTTCATGTCTACTATTCTTTTCTTCATTTCTTTGCCTTCTTCGCTTAACATGAGTTTTCTTACTGTTTTCTCTATGACTTTTCTTTCGATAACCTCCAATTCGAATGCAACCTTGTAAATTTGGCTCAAATACCTAGTGTTCACCGGTTGATCTCCTAAAAATGGCCTGCATATCATAGGGACTTCCTCCAAAATACTTTCAAGCGTAGAATTCCAACCACAATGAGTGTAAAAGCCTGCTACCGCGGGATGTGCAAGAACCTGTTTTTGTGGCACCCATTTCACTATCTGTCCTCTTTCTCCTACCATCTCCTCAAAACCATCAGGCAGTGCCTCAGCACATTGAAAGCCATAGACAGAGCCCGGTCGAATAACCCACAAGAACGGTTGCTCACTATTAGCTAATCCCCAAGCAATCTCAATTAGCTCTTTGTCATCAATCTTCACTAGGCTACCCAAGCTGACATAGAGAACAGAGTTAGGGGCTTGTCTGTCGAGCCACTCGATGCAGCTATAGTCTTCTTCCAGTATGCTAGTCGATGAAGCCATAGGCGCCATTCTGTGTAAAGGGCCTATTGGAAAGAAGGGTACCTTGTAATGTTCCTGAAGGCGTAACAACAATGAATTCTCCAAGTCTTGCATCGTGTTCCAAATAGTCGCGACAGCTGATCCTATATCACCCATGGCTCTACAGAACTCTAGTACCGGTTCTGGAACTGTATTATTGAAGATAGGAAACGGTACATCCTTAAACCTCAAAGGATGAAGCTCCGGTAATGGATCCAGCAATTGAGAATCTGAAATTGCAGTGAGTAATCAATGTTGAAGCTTAGTGCAAATATTTTTCATTTGCATGTGGAAGCAGAGGATGTGTTTGTTATCATACCTTCAAAAGGAAAATATTTTTCTGGTTGCTGTAGAATTGTATTCATAGAGTGCAAATATGCAGCACTGAAAGTTCGCAGGACAATGCTTGGAATCCTAAGCTGAGTGGCTACATCATCGACGAAGAACATGACGTTGTCATAAACGATACAAGCGAGCTGATCACCTTCCTCTTCCATCATCTTAACAAGGTAATTTCTGAGGGGCGCCTTGCAGTTCTCATTCAAATTATATATGTTATCTAAACTCGGGAATGATAGGTCAATTCCATTTAATCCGTCATCCATAGAATGGAAGACGAATTCGGGGTGATTGGAATAATTGGGAGCATTGTATTCAGTATGTGTAACTATGACAGAAAAGCCTTGTGAATGAAGGATACTTCCAAGCTGTAACATTGGTGTTAAATGCCCCTGGAATGGATATGGCACTAGTACTACACTCTGTTTTCCTTCAATTTTCATCTTTGATTTCTTGAATTTCTGTTATTGAAGGAAGTTTATATATAAATTCTTAACTAACTATGAAGAGCATGGGCGGATCTAGCATGAATCTGTGTATTTGTAAGATTGTTTCTTTACTGCTCTCATAGTATCTGTCAAGGTTATATATAAATATTTTTAACAGAATAATTTTCTTGCTTACATATCAACACAAGAAAATAAGTAAACCGACGTAATTTTCTAAAAATTATTTTTATCAAGTACCTCTAATGCCTAGTTGGTAGGGATGGCAATGGTGTGAGAGCAAGGCGGGTTGAGCTTAACTCGCAATTTTTTAAAATCATTCTGCCCGTCTTACATAAATTTGTTTTGTTTAAATTTTTAAGTTTTTTAAATTTTTAATTAAATTTAATATGAAAAATTAAAATATTGTAATTTTTTTTAATTTTTAGCTAATTAACATTTCAACAACTAATTAATTATTTTTAGTTGACATTTCAACAATTATTTTTTAATCGCTAATTAAAAGTTTCTAATTAACATTTTAACAACTAACAATTTACCCGATATGTCTAGTTTAAATTTTAGAAAAAAATAAAATTAAAGTCAATGTTTAATATAAAAAATTTATATCTTTGATTTTTATTAATTACAAAGATTTAATTTTCTTCGAATTTCTATTGATTTTTTGAACCCACAACCTGTATCGCCCTGTATTAATTTTCAAAATAATTATTTCAATTCACTATGCACCTGTCGTGCATCACATAACTTTAAATCTACCTTGTCCTGCACCGCTCTAAACCCGCATAAGTGATGCTTTCAAAGCTACACTTAATTCAAACTTGATTTGCCAAGTGGAGAAAGATAATGGATCGTGGCAATAGAAGACATATTACTGATTGATCTACCCAAAGAAATTTACTAAATATCTACAATAAATTGTGTGTTTGTCTTTTTCTTTTTGGCAAATTTTGATCTTTTATTAATAAATCAAATTAAGTAAAGTATAATTTATTTGGGTCTATTATCTAAATTCAAGAAATAAGGAATAAAATAAATTTAGTTATTATTACTCCCTTTGCTTTAATTTATTTGTCATGTATATTAAAAATAGTTATCCCAAAATAATTATCAATTTAGATAATTAAGAAAATATTATTTTTTTCAGCTTTGCTCTTAGCATTAATTGCTATAAAATTAAGAAACACATATATAAATAAAAATATTAGTTATTCATAAGAATATATTAGTCAAACACATTCCTAATTAATTTTTTCCTATATCAAACCTTAAGTAACATATATTATGTTGAAATCATTATAAAAACCCTATAAATTCCAAAATTTATTGCTTAGGTGCATTTAGTCATAAATTATTATTTTTTATCTTTTTTGAATTTAAATTTCAATAATCATATTTGATTATAAAATTTCAAATTTTGATTTTAAAAAAATATCAAAAAGTTACTTTTTACTTCAAATCACTCACAAAAATTAGAAATAATTTTAATTTTTCAAATTCTACTTTTTATTTTGAAACAAAAAATTACAGTACTTTTTTTTAAAAAAAAAATCACATTTTTTATGGCCACAAAAAAATTTGGAATCTTCTACTGCTACTTGATGTTGAATGAGTGGTGATAAAATTTGGACAACTCACCATTGTTAATCACAAAAGTGGAGTGTAATTCTAGAACTATTATTTCTTTGGGAACAAGTCCAAGATGCCTTGAACTTGACAATGGGTTCTTTTGTCTTTATACATGTGTATTGTCTTCTAGTCTAGTCCAATAATTCAATATTCACTATCGAGAAAATAATATCTACAAAGCAATAGCGTATTCAGAATTTTTATTCATAAAGTTTGAAAAAGTATGTATGTTAACAATATTGATAAATTAGCGGATTGATTTAAATATAAATGAATTGAATTATACACAAGTGAACTTAAATTCAGTAATTTTTATTTAAATTAAATATTTTTATTAAAAGAAAATTAGTAGATTTATAATAATCTTAACTTGAAAGTCAATTTTCTGATTGAAATATTACTATATATTAATTTAATAATTTAAGAAAATCATAAACTTACGGTATAAAGGTATTTGAAAAAGAGATTCGATCTTTGCTATTATCGATAAATTTTAATCCCTTTAACTGTTGCACTCAGTGTTGAGGAGGTTCAATATTTAATAGTACTTCCTTAGTCTAAAAACAAATAATCTGCTTTTTTTTTTTTTTAGGCTGTTTCAAAAAGAAAAAATTACTTTTTTGATAATATTTTAATTTCAATTTTTCACATAGCATGTTTGGCTATAAAATTAAAGAACATTTTGATATATTTAACATAATTTAAATTTACAATCATAAAATTAAAAAATCATCTTTATTTTGTTAAACTTTATACCAGATAGAATCGACTCGTTCCTTTCTTGTGGAGGACATTGAAGAAAAGTTCTCTTTATGTGCATGTTTTTAACATGTGTGCGCACCCCGAGCAAAGAATGTTGACTATTGAAATTTTCGAAATTATCATTTTTGTAGATTTCAACCATACATACATGTGATCAAATTTCAATGTAATTTATTGCATACATATTATATTCAATAGGATTTACATGTATTTGAAATGCACTGACTCTCTTGTTCATTTGTTCTCTCCTATGTCGCTTGCCTCTCATCCTCTCTTCCTATGTATATAAATTTCAAAATGTGTTTAGTATCCTAAATATATGTATTTAGTGTGATCCGTAACTATGTAAAATGCACTAACCATATATATACACACACTAACATATCACTCGCCACTCTCCCTTTCACTTGTATTTCTTTCCATATATTTGTAGTTGTGACGTATATCTGATAGCAAAATATATATACATATATATATATATATTTAAATATATCTAGCTTGAAATCTAATACGTAAAAAATTATTAATTAGTGAAATAATATGTAATTATGTCAAACTATAAAGAGAATTATTAAATATGATATAGATGTTTGTGTAATTAGGTAGTTTTTCCTAAAATTAACTGTTTAAAAATATTCTTCTAAAATTTTATCCAACATAGCCAGTACAATCTCATAAGTGGATCTGAGAAGGATAGAAAGTACGCAAATCTTACTCTTACCTCGTCAAGTAGAAAGGTTATTGCCGAAAGACACTGTTTTATTTCACTCAAACACTATAAACGATGCTTAGAAACATCTAAAATAGGTCTATCAAAACCAGCTGAGTTCAAGTGGAAATAACCCTTACATGTACTCTCTGGTAAACATACTACAAGCAGGCACTTGAATAGTGGGAATGTGAACAAATACAATTGAAAGAGGAGCAATGGCAATTGGATCAGAGGGATTCACTCTTATAGGTTCCAAGAAAGGGATTCTTCCAAAATGATCTACATGAAGTTCCTTTCCATTCAAAACCACTGTTTGGCTATGTAATTCACCATCTTTGGCTGTAAGGTGATATTCTTCCCTCTCGACTTCATGTCTCGAGTTCTGATCGTTCGTGACATGCTGCAGCACTAGCGACTCTTTCGTGTTACCAAGTGTGACTGAAAGACTAATATTAACTGTTGAACCACCATGCATGTTGATCAACATTAGTGTGATTCCTTCCTGCAACATATCGATATGTATTTAAGAAATCACAATTCTAGTGTACATCATAGAATGCTTCTTCTTTTTTTTCAAGTATCTGATGCTCAAACTTACAGAAGATTTTGAACAATGAGCGTAAGAGCGTAGCATTTTTGTTCCTTGGAAATGTGTTGATAGAACATTCCTTCCCATCAAACGGTGCCATAAAAGAGCACTGTATGCATGAAAGAGAATGCAAGTAACGATAAGTATAATGTTAAACGAGGATGTTAAATTACCTAGTAAAAACGTGTTCTACAATAGTTCAATAGGTGATGCAGTTGGCTGTGTTTTCAAAAAAAGCAAACATCCAAGAGCTGCTAAGGCGTACCCATAATAATCAGGATTTGGATGAAAGGTTGTGGTATTGAGGAGACCATAGTTTCCACCAACCAATGTTTGTCGACAATATGCCTTACTATCGAATGTGGCTGACATCCCAAGCTGATCCAAGTACCTATATATTGCAAGATGTAAAATCACTTATATGAAATCTTGACAAGAAGGTTGTCAGAGGTATAGACTAGTTAGGGGTTGAATTTTTACCAAAAGCTGGACACAAAGCTATTTGAAACATGATTGCGACCACTGTTATAAACTCCTCCACTTTCACCAACCCATGCTACTGCTGAAGTTCCAGAATTTTGGAGAACCCCTTGAAGATTTCGGAATATTTTGGATTCTTCATCCAGAAGAGAAGGATCAAGTATTTTCTGAACTAGGTTGGTCTCATTGCCTAAATATGAGATGATTCGTTATTCCAACAACCATGGTTGAGCAAGGAGCCTAGGACTAGGGGGAAATTAAAGCTTACAACAACAACAATATATCAAGTGTAATCTCACACGTGAGTCTGAAGAGGGTAGCGTATATGCAGACCTTACCCCTACCTTGGGAGGCAGAGAGGTTGTTTCCGATAAACCCTCAAGAATCTATAAAAAGGATCAGTAACTACAACACAATACTGCGATGATTGAAGTACAGGAGACAGAAGATAGTAACAGAAATCTAAGGACAATAAACTACATGAGAATACTACGACTACAGGGAAAATTAAAGCTTCATTGCATAAAAAGAGCTTAATGTACCTCCACCAACACTGTAAATGTGATGTGTAACTACTTGAAGAGAATTGGATGCTTTATCTATGAATTCCGGAAACCAAACAGCATCAAATATTCCTCCTGGTGCAAGGATTAATGGCATGACATCCTTCCCTTTATATATATCTTGCACTAATTTGTGAAGAGCCCTAACATCACAAGCATACTGATCGGCTGAAATAGCTGGACCTATTCCGTTTCCATTCAATTCATTTCCTGGAAAGAAACTACAAATTTAAATCAAATGAAGCAGAGAATAGGCCACGAGATGAAATCTCAGTCAACAGTCTCAGAGTCGGCCTGTGATATTGTGTCAATGTGTTCCTATGGATGGAAGTGATCCATGCCAACCTATCTTACGGAAGTCCTTTGACATTTATTTGCTTGTTCAAGAGAAAGATTAAGGTTCCCTATCGTGTTGTATGAAGATCTAATTACATGAAATTGATGCATGTGCTCTTTGATACGATAACAAAAAAGAATGCTCGACCACAATACAAGGATAATTCTCATGATACTTGCTCCTTACGATTATTGTTAATTCTCTTACGTTTATGCTAGATTTTCATACCAGCATACCCTTTAAATAACTGTAGTTAAAGAACCGAGGGAGTTTCATACCAAGCTCCCAGCCATTGATAGCATAACCTCTGCTAACCGTATATCTGATGAAAGACTCTGCATTGCTGGAATCCCAATCTCCCAAAGAAGTAAGCCCGTCAGGAACTATAGTCTTTCCATTTAAAGCATTCAACCCAAAAGTTACTTTTGCCCTGCAATGATATACCATTGTATAAGGAGCAATGAGGATTACATAATAGCTCTTCAATAACAAGAACTCAGTTCCTCACTCAAATTTAAAACGCAGAAAACTGCATGAAATAAAGTTACCCCGTTTTCTTGAAGAATTCATTGAGTTCATCCCAACGAGACAAAGGCAAGCAACCTTGGGTGAAGCCAAACAACTCTGTACTATTAAGGACAAAAGGAGTACATGGTTGTTCATCATGCGTCGTTTGGTATATTAGTTTATCTTGCAATGTGCCTCCGAGTCTAATTTTTAATGGAGAAAATGCTGCAAAATGCAGGAGGAAACTTCAATAGTTAATCATTAATCAGAAAACTACTGAATAAATCTTGAATGTATCATAAGATAGGTGTTTCTCCAAGAATTTATACCTCTGATTGCATTCAACAATACCTTGTTGCTTAAATCCTGCAATACACCCCCTATCAGTGCAATGAGATGTAAGGTTGAACATAACATAACGTACCCAAGGGTGTAGCCTCGCCGTCAAATGAAGTAGATTGAAAATCATGAGGTCTCAGGTTCAAATCTCAGCAGACACAAAACTACTAGGTGATTTCTTTTGATCTGTCCAAGTCTTGGTGGACATGTAGGTCAAACTATTTTTTAAATGACGGAAATGACTTTCCAAATGAAAGTAGAAAAACACGTTCCATAAGTGACTTTTCAATTTCACTATCTCCTCTCCACCCTACACCTAACGCCGCAACCCCAACCCTTGACCACCCCAATGGAAGTAGAAAAATAATTTCTTGCTTCCTCACCAAATACTAAAATTAGTAAGAAACACACTTATTTTCGAGGAAAACATGTACCTGCCTAAAATTATCAAAATATGAAGAACAAATACGTATAGTGGTTTACACTGCCAAATTTATATGAAACTAAGTCACAAATTAACACAATCAACAATCAAATAAGATTCTACTACAAGTAAGGTGAGAATTGATCTTTAAAACTCACTTACATTTTTCTTTTTAGTTTTATATCCTTTTTATAAGAGAATTTAGTTTAACACATAACATATCTGGAAAAGTCATTTTCTTCCTTTCATTTTTGTAAGTGGCAAAGAAATCTTAAGGAGCTATTTGTCCATGATTTTTTCACTTTGTTTGAGCATAAATTTCAAGCATTTGACAAACAACACAAATGTGTATTTGGCAAAAAGTCAAACACAACTTGGATTTTCAAATACTACCATTTTTTCAGTTTGAAAATAAAATCTACTTTTTTAGAAAAAAAATCACAATGAAACATGGTAAAACATCCAGTTTAGTTCCTCACAACTAAGCTACCTCTAGTCTAGAGCCTTGTATGTTTAAATCAGAGTGAATCAAGAAATTGTAAGAAGGGAACTCACAAGATTAAGAAGAGAAGCATTTCCCCAACTACAAGTTCCATAGTCACATTTACTAGGAGGCCACCAATCTAAGGTTGCACATATGAAATCCTCATCAATTTTTGCAATGGAAGAAAACCCATCAATGTAAAGAGTCCCTTCTTCAACAATACTAAAATGTGCTGTTGAAATTTGGGTCAAGTACAAGGACAACAGCAAGAAGCACAACCCCCAGAAGGAAGAAGCCATTTGCAGAGTACAAGTAATTGAGCCCCTTTTACACTAAAGTTATATTTTGTACATTCTATAGAATTTTATAATGAACATTGCATTAAATACCCACATGTTCTCCTTATCATACACGTGGGAATTTTGTAACCCAGCCCTCCGTTTTTATTTGTTTCGAGATTTGTCACACTTCTAAATTAAAAATACATATATATATATATATATGTATATATTTGGACACTAAATATATTGTATGAATAACTATTTATCATCCATGACGGAGTCACAAATTTATACTATTCGCATATGATAAAAAATAATTTTTTATTTATATATAATAGATGTCTTCGTGTCTACTTCTTAAAATTTTGAATCACCTTAATGAAAATTCTGACTCCGACATTATATTATATGGTTAGCTAGTTTACAATATATAGTATAATGAGTGTATATCTACTTCATTCCATAAGAAAATGATACATAATAAATATTTTTAAAAAAAATAAATAAATAAAAAGTGATTTGTTAGTTTCAAGGATATAAATGAGCTAATTTTAGACAAGAAGAATGAGTAGAAAAATATTTAAAAGATACTAGAGCGATGGACTAAAATTTAAAAAATAATGTCTTCTGTTTTCCCCCTTTTGGCAAGGGTAAAAAATCAACAACGTTCTCAAACACTTGTCACACCAATTAGGATTTCCATCCTCAATACATATCAAAATGACACCTCAAAAATTTCAATTTTACTGCAAAACTCAGTTCTCCAGCCTGTAAAGATGGAGCTAGTGTAGATGAACATTGTTGAGGTTGCAGCAACTCAGTAAAATGTGGATAAGGCGCAGCACTGTCTTCTTTTCGCCTTCAATCATTACCTAAGAAACTATAAAGGGCAAAACTTGCCAAAATGAACTAAGAAAGGCGACGATAGAACTGCAGTAGTACCTATAAAGGTGCATTTGTCAAGTATGTCCGCTCGTAAAAGCCAGTTATTTGGTCAGCCACAGCCCACATAATCGCCTGTCCAGGTGGGATCCTCATGAGCCGGGGAAGTAGTCCCTTCCACAAGGCACGTAATCCTTCTTCTGCATGTATTGTAGTGATGGCATGAAACATTCCTCTGTACTTCAACTCACCCGCAGATTTACTCTGAGCCATGAGCCTTGTTTTCACAACATCAAATGGACCGGTGCATATAGGACCAACTGTCCCTGCCAGGAATCCTGATATCATAGATTGCCATGGCTGAAGAACCTTGCCATCACCTTCATGTTTCTTCCACAACATTGTGTCAAATGCATTCTTGGCTGTAAACATGGCGGCCTGATTCGTACCATTACGCATTACAGTTGGCGCCGCACCTGCCCAGAGACCGAGAATGCCTTCTTCACGAACAATCATACGAGCACAGTGTACAGGTCCCTTGTATCGCAGAAGCTCAGGACTTAATCCTCTCTGCTGCTGTAGTCTAATCTTCACCACCTGCATTGATCAAAGTTTGACAATCATTTAGTGATTTATGCTGAATATCCTTTCAAAAATCTATCTCTACTTATATTGTGTCCTTTTAGAGATGCTAATATGCCAAATATTATGCAACGTCATGCAAGTAACCAGATAATAGTATCCTGGTAATTATTATTCTTGACAAGTGATACAAGACAACCTTCAATTGGAATTTGGAACAGCGGATAAGCCTATGATCAGCCAGAAAATGAAACTAAAAACAGCTCAACAAGCGACCATATACAAATGAGCAGTGTAATTATTTTACAGATTTGCTTTTGTTGCCTCCGAAAGACTTCTGTATAAAAATGTGAAACACATGAATACGGCAGAATGCAAGCATTTTCTAAGTGTCCCTAGAAGGTTAAAGCATCCCAACTAAGATAGGAGATAAGTATTCCATACACATTTCCACAGCATCTTTTTAGGACCTCTACATACTCAACAAAGCACTAGGTATCCATCACCACCAACTCAGCTATCATTTCCATTGCAAAGATAATATAAAAATTGTAGGGCAATATGAGCTGCATGTCCATGGTAAACCTGGTCTGTTTACCAGGGATCACATCTACTATTAGAATAAAATCTACAACTATTTTGGACATTTCTTCCAAACTGCTTTTACAAAATCTATTCAACTAAATGTTGGCTGAACATGTTACAGAACTTTCAAATGCATGGGCAACAAACCAAGTTTCTCCATTGCGAAAATTGCATTCATCATCACAATTAAAAATGAGTCACTGCGTAACCTAAATGGAAGAGAAGGGAATTACCTATTGATCAAAGTTCCACTACTTTCCTTTTGAATTTGAAAGAAGTGGCTAACATAACCTAGCACAATAAATAGCAAAGTTCCTCTCCGCTTACTTTATTGCCTCTCATATCATATTCTTTTTCACACAAAAGAATCACCGGATGTCACAAATCCAAGCTATTTATAGAAATCGTCACCGACTAACAAATAAATGAATAATACTTTTCGCCACCCAAAAGGAACATTATGCGGAAAATCCACAAATTGGCCCTCTGTTGCACTCCCTAATTCTTCTCCCTCTAGCACTATCTTGAATTACTCAACATTTTGAGATAGCGTTTAATTTTCACTATACTCTGCAGTAACTTAATTTTCTTGTGCTCTTTGTTGCTTTCAGCTCAACAATGTTACTCTATCTCCTAACATATTTCTAATCCAATGTAGTATTCTTACTCCAACATCCTCCACTAGAGCTGCATATCCAACTTTTTTTTCTTGATAAAGCACTAAAGCTGCATAACCATAGCGCTTTATTCCCTAGACTCGTTTTACTGGCCCAACCTATCTTATCCAAGGAGAAGACAGAGTATGGTATACACCCACTCTCCCCCACCCTGTGCTAGTCAGGGAGCACTTTGTACACGGAGGTAAGTTCTTAAGCCCTTTTCATATTGTAAGCTCCATTAGCTAAGGACCGCCTTCAATCCAACGGATAGTTGATGATCAACACTAATCAGAAATAATAATAGTAGAACTGCAAATAGTTCTGTGCATATCCTAGTAGATATATTAATATTACAATTGCTATATCCACAGCAATATTACAAAGTCCCTGTTTTTTGAATAAGAATGATCAAGCTAACAAAATCTTACTATCATCATCTTCTTTTTTTATACCTAACTCACACATCACTTCTTGCACTCTTACCACTATACCAAAGCCTTGAGATATCATCTATCCTAATATACATTCCTTTTTCCTTCTTCAAGAAGCAAACCACTTCAACAACAACAAACCCAGTGAAAGCAAGCCACTTCCCTTAGAAAATTACTCCAATTACCTAACTAAGAAAAATTGGTCATTTTTTGGCAAAGCGTGCTTGAGCAACCGGAAAACCATATAAAATCAGCTAAAGTCACCACTAATAGTGTCCACAGAACCGGTAAATGTTTAACCAAATCAGGGCTACCACTCGTTCTAGGTCAAGTTATTCAATGGCTTTATTTGAAATTAAAAACATGGATAATTGGAATGTTCTTCCACCATGTGCATAAACTCTCCAAGTATGTCATTCAATTAATTGACCTGATTTCTGTATTGAGGTCAGAGTTGAAAGTTTTATATAAACAGAAGTTGGGTCGAAATTGGAGATGAAGTCAATAGTTTGATAATGAATGATAATCAAGAGAACTTATGTAATCGTAAGCCTGGTGATTGTTGAGTGTACATGAGAGAGAGACATAACCTAATAATGTAGAGTATGCTATGAATACACATGTTGTTCAACTAGTAAAACACTTTGGTGGTTCATATTTTAGAAGAATTTATCTTAGTAAGTGGGAGAACCTTATTTCCGAAGAATTAGATGCAGCGTTTAGCAGTGTGATGGAGCAAGTGAATGAAAAGCACCTTGACAAATAAACACCCTACTACCATTTGATGTACCGAGATGATTAGCTCCCAACTGCCATTTGCAATTATGGAAACACGAGCAGCAGTTGACCCAAAACAAATGTTAGTTATTTACCCTCTCCTCTAACCAAATCACTCTGATTCAGAAAGTCCATGGTGCTTATCACTCCAAAAACTATCATTTCTGCATGTAAAATCGTTCATTAGAATTGACATGATCATAATTGGACCGAGCCTGTCAAGCCGAGTGAACTAACACTAAATGATCACATTCTCTCAGCATACACAAACTAATCTTTTTTATTTAGATAAAGTCATTTGATTTACTTTTTACCTATATATGTTGTTTATGGTTAATAGTTACTTAACTCTTTGTCCTCAATCATCTCCTTGTTATTGTCGGCACTTCAAGCTGTTAGTTTTAGTCTACTTATCTCTTTCTCGTAAATCATCTCCTTGTTATTATCAGTACTTCAAGCAGCAATCTAACCCTGGAAAAGAGCTAACTCACCAAGCTTCGGGTGATTCGATAGTCTCAACCGAACCATTAACCAGACCAGCTCTTCATACTTTATCTAGATTAGAAAAGGAATTGTTTGGTTCCCAAAATTACGCTGGACAAACTAATTTACTGGATCAGAAATTAAAACAAACAGAAAATGAGCATACAGGCAGACTCTAAAAATTGGGGGCACAAAAAGGGGAAATGTGGGAGGAGACGAGCAAATGACACAAATTGAAATGGCAACCAGAAGAAATTAACAGACCTCAAAGGGCGTGACAATAACAAGAGCTTCAAGAACACCAGCACCGAAACCCGACATGATCCGACCCAGTGGGCTAAGCTTACCCGTTTCCGAATCCTTAAAAGCTGTCTGAAAAACCGCATTGGAACCCATGCGCAACGCATACTTGAGAGTCAAATGAGTCGCGAATGGCGTCAAACCTTTCCAGAGAGCCCTTACGCCTTCGTTTTTCACGATGGTCGAACCGCAGTGGGCAATCCCCTTGTAAGAACCGGTCCGGTCCAGTTGAAGCCGGGTTTTGATAACGTCAATGGGTTGCAAGCAACTGGCTTCAACGATTCCACCTAATGAACCGGAAATGGCCTTCATGTAGGGTGGAATCGTTTTCTTGCTCCTCGAATTTTCTTCCGCCATTGAAATTGATGAAGCAGAAGGAGAAGCACTAAAACGGCGCCGTTTTAGAGGTGTATTGGACCTTCTTCTCCGCTTTAATGGAGAATAACTTTTTACCTTTCTCCAGATCTTGTCACATGACTAACATCAATAATTTTTTATTCGGAAACACACGTGGATCTCATATATTTATTTCTTTTTCCCTTTTCAACTTGTGTTATGAATATACAGCTTAATAAAAATAATTCCTACTGCTATATTTTTACCTTACTGCATACGTTGTATTAATTATGTACTGTTATACACATTTGCGCACGCAGTGTTTTGGAGTTTTAATTTCAAAGATTAGTGAAAAGGTGATTAAGAAATTTATAAGAAGAAAAATTAATTAGTATTTAATTTGTCTTTGAGAAAAGTTAATTAGTGCTACCAGTTGCGGATCTACAATTTAACAAGTATGGATTCTCGACAATCCACACCCACTATGAGAGATCTAATAATTTAAGGTTATCTGGTCCGTGACAAGAAAGAGCCTTGAAGCGTTTTTGGCCAGCTACACGCGGGGTACTGAAAAACGCAAGTAACAAAGTATGTATTTCATATAAATTAATGATCTTATCAACATTCTTCTAGCTAGACACGCAACCGCTTGCTGAGTGTTTGGAAGCAAAAAATAAATGCCAACTGGGACATCTTTCACAAGAGATTCAGTACAGAAATCACTTAGGGAAAAAGAAGAAAGGATAAAGCATTAACCACCATCAACTGTGCAACACAATTGAGTCATACAGTACCAGACAGAGTAACTTTAAGCATTTATCCTCAAAACTACTTTCAAATGATGGTGTAACTTTAAGCATTTGTCCTCAAAACTACTTTACAAACTCAGAGCTACATGGGTGCTACATTCTTTCTATTATTAGAGATAGCATGTACACCAAGTATCCAAATCAACGGTCCTTGAAAGACTGCACAGCATAAATCCAGAAATAAGTTAGTCACTAGCTCGACATTATTTTGTACTTGATTGAGAAAGATTCAACATTGTTACCTCAAAATTTTTGGACACATCCTTCACCTGATCAGCAATTTCTTGCCTCTTTTGCTGAGCTGCAAGTACCAAAAACAAATGGTCACAACGGCCTGTGAATAGGACAAAGGGACAAATGGAAAAAGTAGTTACCCATTTTAGATAGATCCTCTATTCTCTTTGATGTCCTCACAGCAAATCTTTGAAAACTAGCACTGAGATAAAGAGAAGAAAGAAGCCTTTTAGTATTCAGTTGATTATGTCTCAAACATTACCCAAATTGCTAAAGGGACTTTGCTTTTTTCCCCCTTTGAAGAATCAAAAAGTATATACAGTAAATTTAAGATGCTAGCTATAACACATTTATATAGTTCTACTCTTAACTAGCAACCCAGTGACATGGATATGAACTTCCTTAATCTCCCACAAGACTAGCCTTCAGAATATATTACTAAGACTGTAACGTGTCCGAAACAACTAGGATGGCTACAAGAAATAGAGGCAGCAGAAGACACTACTTCAACGTCATTAGGCTATCACTTATTTAAAAGTAAAGCTAACCATAATTTAACAGATTCCTTATTCTTTGTTTAGTGTGTGTGTGTGTGTGTTTTGTTGTTGAGTGAGAGGGGGTGTCGTTCCCACCCAATATCCAGAGTCCACATTAGAGCTCCGACTAAATTCGGATTGCTCACTACAAGATCCATTCAAGGGTGGTGCTCCCACCATGATTTTCTACATGCCCAAAGCTCGAACCTGAAACCTTTGGTTAAGAGTAACGTAGTCTCACCACTACAACACAATCCATGTTCGTATTCTTTTTTAAGTTAAAAAAGCACAAAAAATGAAAACCATCTTTGCATTTTCTTGTAGTTGCAAAGTAAGGAGACATGAAACAGGACGCATGACAACACAAGATTATACTGACACCATGACAAAATACTGCCCTCATGATTAGACCATGTCCCTAAGATTTGATAGAAGAAAGGTGCATTAGCAGTTAATACGTTGTAATTGGATAAGTTATTAGGAATACGACGGAACGAAAGACCAAGGAAAGAAAGAAGAATACACCAAAATGCAAGTGTTGCATCATACCCTGGTGGTTGTTTCTTGTTGTAAGTGAATGCAATGAAAAGACCCGAAAATAACAAATTATGTTTAACATATATGACAACACATAACAAACCACCCCAGAATTGACAAAAGATCATTTTTCGACTGGTCAAAGCAAAAGGCATCATATTCAAACAAATACTTGTAAGCAGAATTTCTTTCTCAACAAGGCACCATGAATAATGAAGATAACACAGATTATTAGACCACTAAACTGATATTATCTCGCAACCATTACAAACATACAAAAGTAAGATAAGAAGATGATCAGGCAGAGGCTTAGATCATCAGACGTTTGAGACATCAAATTTCAATCATCATCGCAATCACTAGAAGCATACATCAACATTATCGACATGTTCAAAATTACATTGCAAAGAGAAGCTGATCAATAATCCCACGCAACGGCCATAAACACAAATAACCTCAAAATAGTAGGGGGTCACGTGCACCCATTAAGCTCGGAAAAAATTATATATATACAAGTTATATTCCTTATGTAAAGTATATATTGATTCCTAGTCACCTTAAACTACACATTTCGTTTGGGGCCACTGGTCTAGGCATGTTTCCGTGTGCTTTCTTAGCTGGATTCAAATCCTCAGGCCCACAAGGCCTACAATGAGACAGCTCATACTTTTATTTGTGGTTGAAAATGCCCTAAACAAACAGAAAAGATTCACCCTTCGGGATGGCCCAGTTGGTTTGGGCTTGGGACTTCCGTGTTGGAGGTCTCAAGTTTGAAACCCCTTGCCCGCAAAAGCAAAGTGTTTGCTTTCTAGGTCAAGCTCGTCGCACCGGGCTTGAGTAATGTGGGTTACCTCTCGTATGTGGTTTGCGAACTATTGCATACGAGCAGGGTTTACCCTGTGTGCACCCAAAGGGAAGTGATTGCAGATCCCCTTGTCATAAAAAAATTATAAAAAAAAAAAAGCAGAAAAGATACAAAAATTGTGGCAAGCAGGATTTGAACTCTGGACCTTTTTGGGAAAAGTTTAGTCCTTTGCCAGTCCCACTTCGCGGAATTATAATTGTATGTTATTGTTATAGTATGTTTTATTTTGTATATAGGCATACAAGTCTTTTGACCTTGGTGTGCTACTCTCGTTGCACCTTATCCCTCCTTGACTTCTACACCAATTTTTTGTATCTATTAATAAATAGGCATCGTTGTGTTAAAGGGAGTGTCCCCTCCCCACCTTGAAATCCCGGGTCCGAAGTGGATTAGTTGCATATTAATCATATTTAAAAAATCATGATTGACTATAAGAAAAATTCAAACTTCGAGCATCAAACAGCAGAACTTTTGACTCGATCATCACAAAGATGAGCATTAATCAAGGAAAAATTGTGCGGAACTAACAGGCAAAAACGATTCTTTAACCAGAGAACCTATGCACGAAACTGACTACAGAAAGTCATAAAAAAAACTCTCGAAGTCATCCCACTCTCCCCACCCCCAAAAGAAAGCATCAGAAACTCCATCCCAAGGAAACATTAACCAAAATAGAATAATTACCTGTTGGAAAGCCCGTTGACGATCAATTCATTGGCGACATAAGAAATAACCCTATGAATGAAATTTCCTCCACCAGCCATGGCTGAGATTGCACAACTATAAACAAATAACAAAACAAAGCAATAAATATGAAGCTTATACGTTTATTCCTTAATTGAAAAATCTCATAAGATCAAAGAATAGATTAAATAAGAAAATCGAACAGATCGAAGAAACCCTAACCTGGAAAACGAGATATTGCCTATTCTCAAGGGGAAGAAAAAGGGAGAGGGAAAAATGGAGGGGAAATTGCATTTATAAGGTAATTGGACAAGTGGACTATGTGGCCCAATTAATGATGGGCATATAGAAATGTGCCAGTAGGAACTCAATAGTGATAATTTTGGGCACGTTGAGTTAGGGTTTGCAAAATTCGTGTCAAATCGTTAATCTGAATCGATTTTTTGGTTTATTGGACTATTAAGTTGGGTTATTGGCTTATTGGATCGGTTAATGGTTTATTCAAAAATAATAATGGATTATCGGTTTTCGATTTGAATTTAAGAATTTTAATATCGGGGACCCGATAACCCGATAGCAAATCGATAGCTATAGTGCTGAAAATTAAAATTATAA
>JBCEWC010004765.1:0-26477 GCA_038996855.1 Solanum aculeatissimum
TTCATAAATCCTCCACGAAATCAAGTGTAAAATCATGTTTAAATCACCTAAATACTACAACACTCAAGTCCCAACATAAATCTACAGCAATATTGGAAGAACCCATCATTAATTGGAAAGCTTAAAATCAATTTAAAAGGGTTAGGGTTCTTAGGATCTTCAAGGATGAAAGCGGATCCTTGAATCAAGTCCCACATACCTTAATTCCACCAACAAATTGCAAAGTCAAACATAGTAAAAGTCTTCTTCCCTAATTTCTCCAAGCTTTCTTCAATGGAGGCCAATAGGGTTTTGGAATTTCTAAAGAGAGAGTGTAGGAGAGTTTGAATGGATGAATGAAGGTTTGGGGAATATTATAGGGGTTTGGGATATCTTAAGGGACCAAAAGGGGGCTTAGAGAAATATTAAATCACGAAAATACCATTAATAAACCAGAATTTGTCACTGAACATAGCACCCAAACGACTGTTACAGTGCCGTCAAATGGTCACAAGGTCCGTTCAAGTGACCATTTGGATATACTTAGCCAAATATTTCCACGAACTCTTGGAGGACTTTCTGTTACACTTCACGAATAACCAAACGGACCGTCTAAGGTGAGACGTCCCATGTAACCTACCGTCTGACTCCCTTAAAATCAAAACAACTCAGCCAAACCATGTCCTAGCCACTGCCTCACTAAACGAGGCAGCAAACGGCCCGTCAAAGCTCAAATGGTCCGTTTGAGGAACCGTTGACCTACACTTAGCTTAGGGGTGGTTCCATGCCACCCCAAGCTCACTGTGACAACAAACGACACCCTAGATGGACCGTGCAAAGTTTCACGGTCCGTGCAAATGTCCTTGGCCATTGTTCTGAGCCTATCTCCAATGGCTTCCGAATTTTAGACAGTCTCACTGTTTGGGCCATATCTCCCTTATCTGATATCCAAATTGAGTACAACCACTTGTTTAGAAAATATAACTCAAAGATCTTCAATTGGATATGTGGTAGATTACATGGTTCATCCCAGATCAAAAGTTATGACTATTTGAATTTGACTGTCAAAACTATCTCTCTAGGCCACTAACTAGCCCAATTTGCATTTGGACACTTAAACTCAACCCATGGCCACCAAAACTCATACATGGCTTTTAGTACATCATAGAATGCCAACCATAAGTAGATTTTGAAAATATTCGGGTTGTTACCCTTTTCATAGGTCAAGTTCTCTTCAATCGTCATACCCTTCAATGGTGCAATTGCCTTAGGGTCACCAACCAACTTTCTCAACATGGATACATGGAAGACCGGATGAATAGAACTCATGTCCAAAGGTAAGTCCAACCTATATGCTACATTAGCAACCCGTTCCATAATCTCATAAGGTTTGACGTACCTTGGGCTCAACTTGCCTTTTTTACCAAAACGCATTATGCCCTTCATGGGGGACACCTTCACATACACCCAATCTCCAACATGAAATTCGAGATCCCTCTTCCTAACATCCGAATAAGGCTTTTGGTGACTTTGGGCCGTCTTCACCCTTTCCCGAATCAACTTCACCTTTTCAATAGTCTCAACAACCAAATCCAGGCCTAACAAGGCCACCTCACCTATTTAAAATCAACCAACCGGAGACCTACATCTCCTACCATACAAAGCCTCAAAAGAAGCCATACCGATGCTAGCATGGAAACTATGATTGTAAGCAAATTCGATGAGAGGTAGATGGTCATCCCAATTTCCCTTAAATTCCAACCGACAAACCCTTAACATATCCTCCAAGGTTTGAATTGTTTTTTCGGCTTGCCCATCGGTTTGAGGATGAAATGCGGTGCTCAACTTGACCTTATTACCAAGTACCTTTTGAAAGGACCTCCAAAAATGAGAAGTAAATTGGGTACCACGATCCGATATGATAGACCTTGTCACACCATGCAACCTCACCAACTCCTGAATATATACTTTAGCGTACTCCTCGACACTATAGGTAGTCTTAACCGGTAAGAAGTGAGCCGACTTGGTCATTCTATCAACCACAACCCATATGAAATCAAATTCTCTTCGAGTACGGGGTAACCCAACCACAAAGTCCATATTCAAATCTTCCCACTTCTAAGTAGGAATCTCAATATATTGTGTCAAGCCACCGGGCTGTTGATGTTCTACTTTCACTTGTTGGCAATTAGGACATTTCGATACAAACTTAGCCACATCCTTCTTCATACCATGCCACTGATATAATTCTTTAAAATCTTAGTGCATCTTGGTAGATCCAATATGAATAGAATATTGGGAATTGTGAGCCTATTTCATGATAATTTCCCTCAAGCCATCCACATCTGGAACACATAGACTGTCTTGGTACCGAAGTAAAACATCTCCCACTTGGGAGAAAATCTCAATTTATCCATCGGCATCCAACTTCTTCAACTCTACTAAGGAAGGATCTAGATCTTGTTTAGCCTTAACATAAACTACCAAAGAAGATTCAGATCCACCTTGCACAAGGATTCCACCTTCCGTGGGGTTTGCCTTGGTCCATGGCTAGGGTCTTGGCCACCAGGAGCCCATTGGAACCCCCCAAGAACCCCTAAATTGAACGTGGACCTTCACACGGTCCGTGGTCCTGTCCTTGGACCATTTCCAGAACTTGATTCTAGCATCTTCCAATTACGGGTAGTCTCACTATTTTCGACATAACTTTCTCATAAAAACTCTGAATTGAGTGAAACCAGTTGCGTTGCGAAGATAACTGAAAGAGCTTCAATTTGATATATAGTATCCCACAAAGTTCATCCCGTATGTAAAGTAATGAGTCCCCAAAGTACACTGCCCAAACGACCTCTCTATGACACCAAAAGGTCCATTTTGAATCCGGCCACTTAAAATCAACTATGGATACCAACATTCATCCATGGCTAGTTCAACACTATCCAAGACCAACCATTAAGAATGTAAAAAAGTTTCAGGTCGTTACATATGTACCTTGAAGGATGATCAAGTTTATTTGCCGAATTGACATATCATACACGGATGAACCTTTTCAAATTTCATCTTTGGAAGATGAATGACTAAATCAAGGCTTGAGAGTTTCTCCATTGCGTGCATGCTTGCATGGCAAGGTTTTCTATGCCATACCTAGGGGTCATTTGAAAACATAGTTAAGCATGTGAGAGTGGGTAGATCCACACCGTCTAACACGTAGAAGTTATCAACCTATTCTCCAATGATTGTGATATTGTTTGACTGATTTAAGATGGTGCACTCGATAGCATTCAAGTGCACGTCGAATCTTGCATCACCTAGTTAGTTGATACTTAGAAGGTTATGTTTTAGATCATGTACTAAATATACTTCTATGAGCTTGCACGAGGGACTTATGGTGAGGGTTCTAACATCGATAACAGTTCCTTTAGAATTATCATCAGACCTTACATAACCCCCATTAAGTTTCTAAACACTTATTGTTAATGTGAGATGAATATTTATGGATTAATAAAATCTTATGCTCTTTTCTCTCTCTTCTAATGGTCACAACCCCAATGGTATAAACCTTGTTTTGGCTCACCAGAATGGTGCGTGAGTCGGCGCCAGAGGCCGACTGGCCACCAGAGGCCGACTGGCCACCAGACTTACCCCATGAGGAGCACCTGGAAAAGGTTCATCACCATCTTCTCACAGATACCTCAAATTCACGCCCGAATTCCGCGAATGTGCAGCCCATCTCAGAGACTTTTGTAGCAGTTCAGGAAAAAGAAAACCAAAGGGCTAAAGAAATAATCAATCTTTCTAAATATAGGCTAATCCATATTATTCTGAGTATTGGAATGGATTCAGTCCCTATTGCTACATCAATAGACAAAGTGGTAGAGGTTTTCTCTATATCAAAAGAGCAATGGACCGCTGGGAGCTCAGAGATAATGACAGTAAATTTGAAGAAACCTCATTCTCCAACTACTAAAAGCTTGATGAAAAATGCAAACAATGGTAGCTTTTCCCTTCAAGTTGAACCTGGGGATGGAAATCATCACAACTCCAAATCGGTTGAAGGGAAAGATTCCAGCCCCCCTCATCTTAGAAGCTCCTAAAAGTATGATCGACAATAAGGGTGGAGAAATCCCACACTATCTCAATCCTCTAGGGATGAGTGGTGAGGGGGCCGAGAACTTCAATGGTAAGGAAGTTGTGGACAATCTAGGCCCTAAGGATTCAGCATCCTTGGCAGGCAAGTTCTCGAATCTTGACTCTCTTTTCTTTAATCAACCTCCTTATATCTCCCAAACTGTAGATTTGGTTATAGATACTAACAAGGTAAGTAGTTTATCACCTAACATACAACTTGCTTTGATTGACACTGACAATATTGGGAATTCTGTGAGCCAACAACCTATTAAATCTGGTCTGAAAAGTGTGACTAATCCTATGTCTCTTGCTCAAAATGGGTATGAGAAAGAAACTATTGGCAAATATAAGCATTTGACTGATCATAAAGAGTTAGCTTCTGGCTCTCATGATAAAAAAATTGAATCCAATATTGAGGATACTGAGAAGGAAAAAGGGTTCTGGTCTGGGAAAAGCTCACAAAGAAAAGACTGAGAAGGGCAAAGCTTCTAAGAAAATTTCCTTAGAAAAAGCTAAATTTAATCCTCCAAAACCCCATGACCTCACTAAATTGACTTCAAACTTCCAAAGAAACCATACAAATAGCCATAATCCTAAACAACAACCCTTTCCTGAAAAGAATAATCAGAATCCCAGTACAGGTGCTAATACCTCTTCTAATTCTAACCAAATCCCTGAACTAGACCCCTTCACCATTGTCCATTCTTATGCCACCAAGCTAAGATCAAATCAATACAAAAGTCAAGTCCCCATTGAGATCAACCCCCCCATCTTCACTACTAGAAAGGGCTTACCTACTGTCATATTAAAAAAAAGGACTTTATATAGAAGTTGGCTGCTGAATGCCAATATACGTTAGTTGGGAAATTTTCCAACACCATGCCAAAGATGGACCTGATTAGGAAACGTTTTATCTAGCAAACTTAACTTTCTGGTGGGGTGAAGATAGCTCATTTCAAAGATAGACATGTCTACATAGATTTGGATAATGAAGAAGACCATGTTACAGTTTGGACTAAACAGAGAATGTTCATTAAAGGACAACTTATGAGACTGAAACTATGGACCCCTGACTTTACTCCTGAGAAAGAAACTCCGATGGTCCCTATATGGGTGACTCTCCCAGAACTTCCCTTGCACTATTATACCAAAGAATTCATTTCTGCTTTGCTGGCTCCTATTGGGAAGACCCTTTACTTGGATACTGCTTCAATACATAAAACCAGAGGAAGTGTGGCTAAAGTAAGAATTCAGATTGACATCACTAAAGAAAGACCTTCTCATGTTTGGATGGGAGATGATGAGTTAGATTTCACCAGTGGGATATGGCAAGCCATCCAATATAAAGGGATTCTTGATTATTGTACTCATTGTCATCATTAAGGCCACCTGGTACAGGCGTGCACTTTGAAGCAAAAGGAAGATGATGAAAAGAAAAGGCAATATAGTGATAATGAGAAGTTAGATAAAGATAGCATGGAATACTCATAATGTTCAGGTAAGTTCTTATATCCTTCCTAGAAAGCTTATTGATGCTAATGTTATTTCTCAAATGACAGGTAATCAAGATCTATCTCATACTACCTTTAAAGGTAAGGAAGTAGTTCAACCAGAGAAATGGAAAACTCAAAGGAAGAAAAACCAAAAGAATAAACAAGCTAGGCCTAAACAAATGATACCCTCAAGTTAAGAAAATAAACTGTGGTAACCAACTCGCGAGTTGATCAGCAATGCTAATGAGCAAGTGGATAAGAACTTAGGAGAAAGACCTGCTGCTGACCAGGGTAAGATATCTGATGAATCAATGGTCAAGAAAGACTCCATCTATATTAACTTATAAAACACAGGTATTGGCTTATCTCCCCATGGGACTGTTGTGTAAATTCCTAAGGACCAACCTCTTATCCTCCCTGATATTCCTGTTTGTAGTAATGTGGCTAAATCCCAATCCCCTACCCCCTCTGGTGCTACTATTTTTGGATTCTGTGGAGCTAAGGATGGCTTGAAGGAGAGCATTTCTAACTTGCAGGAAGGAGAACCAAGGGGGGGGCTCTGTCTTATGTTTTGCATGAGAATCATGGTACTGACCATAGAATAGACCTTGCTACTCCTTCTACCCCTATAAAATTCCATCAATCTCAACCCATGCATACCAATGTCTATAAGGAAGTTGAAGTTTCCACTCCTCTGCAACCCCTGCAATTAGGGTCTATGGCTAAAGATATGGGATCCTTTGCTAGTACCAGTAAGGCTGGTTCTAAGGCAAAAAAGAATAAATTGAGCAAGAAAAGAAGGGATACTATTAAAAAGAAAAATCATCAAGTAGTTGTTGAACAAATTTAATCTACCAAATGTACCAGTGGGCAAAAAAGAAATGAGCTTGCTAGGGAAGTGCATGATGATATTACCAAAGACACTGACAATCCAGTAGCTTGTAATATAAAGATCACCCCTCATATGACTAAGGATTTTGATGAGTATGGGGTTATTAACTGTGAAGATGAAGCTGAAATGAATAAAAAACCTATGGATAATAGTGAGGGTGAAGAAGATGAGGTTAGTGAGCAGCTCATAAGAGCCTTCAGACCCCCTAGTAATGAAATGGGGGAGGAGGTTCAACAAGTAACTCAAGAGAATGGTTTATCCTCAAGAGGTTTCCATCACTCTACTTTCAAATCCAAGAAAGCCAGTCCTACTTTCTCAGCTCCTATGAGCAGACAAACTACAAGGCTCCAAAGTTCTAAAATACATAAATGGTCAGTACTATTGTGTGGAATATAAGGGGTATTAATACCCAGGGAGTTATGGAAAGACTTAAAAGTATGAAATCTATTCATCATATAGACTTTATTACTATCCTGGGGCCTTTCTTTGACAATTCACATCTTAATAGCTTTAGAGTTCAGTTAAGTATGGACAAGGCTATTCACAACCCAATGGGAGGATATGGATTAAGGATGTAGATTGCAAGGTCAAACAGAATGAGGAACAACTTATCACCTACAAAATCAACCATGTTATGTGGCCCAAAACCTTCCTGAATACTTTTGTCTATGCAAAGTGTAAGGACTTACTTAGGAGACCTCTCTGGGACAATATGTTAAACTTCTCTAACACTGACATGCCTTGGTGTGTTGTTGGAGATTTTAATGTGATAACTTGCCCTGAGGAGAAACTGGGTGGCATTCCTTACAACATAAACAAAAGCTTTGACTTCAGTGCTATTATAGAGGCCTGTGGACTACAAGATCTTAGATTTACTGGGCAGAGATATACCTAGTCTAATTAGAGGGTCTTGGAGCAAGGATTTGGAAGAGATTAGACTGGTCTATGGTAAATGATCTTTGGTTGAGCCTTATGCCACATTCTAATATTACTCATTTGCCTAGCATAGGGTCTGATCACTGCCCTCTTCTCTTGGAGATGGTAGAGAATAATATAAATCATATCAAGTACTTCAAATTCCTAAACTATTGGACTGAACATGAAAATTTCTTTGGAGACAGTAAGCAACTACTGGAAAAGGGAGGTTTAGGGTGGTCATATGAGGAAATTTCACCAGAAAATTAAAAGAGTCTTTGCAACCCTTAACAATTGGTCTAGAACTGAATTTGGAGATATTTATGCCAAGGTTAAGAAGTATGAGGAGAGGGTGAGACAGGCTGAAGACAACTTGATTAATAATAACTCTGTTGATGACAAAACTGCCCTACATGCAATCAGTGCTAACTATATCAAATACCTCAAAATGGAACATTCTATTCTCAGGCAGAAAACTCAGTTACAGTGGATTCAACAAGGTGAGGTTAATTCTAACTACTTTTATGCCTTGATCAGAGGGAGAAGTAAAAGGTTGTATATTTACAAAATCAGGGATAAGGATAACAATTGGGTTGAGGGTGAGGATCAGATTGCCAAAACTAGATGTGACTACTTCCAAAATATATTTACTGGGGAAGATAAGTATATTCAGGAACACGATCTTTATTTTATTCCCAACATGGTTACTGAGGATCAGAATATGACTCTTCAGAATATATCTACCTTAGAAGAGATTAAGAATGCTGATTTTTGAATGAGTCCAGATTCTACCTCAGGACCTGATGGTCTTAATGGGAAATATTTCCAAGTTTGGTGGGACATCATTAAAAAGGATATTTTTTAGGTGATTCAAGCTTTCTTTTGTGGCCAGTGCATCCCTAAGTATTTTTCTCATGCCTGCTTAGTGTTAATTCCCAAAGTTAATCACCCTAATAAGATTTTTGAATTTAGGCCTATCAGTTTAAGTAATTTTACTAATAAGATTATTTCCAAAGTTCTCTGTCTCAGACTTGCTCTGATTCTTCCTAATCTGATCTACCTTAATCAAGTTGGCTTTGTTAAAAATAGAAGCATTTCTGAGAACATCATGCTGGCTCAAGAGATCATCCATCAGATCAAGAAACCTAATAAAGGAGGAAATGTAGTCCTTAAGCTTGACATGGCTAAAGCCAATGATAGAGTTTCCTGGTCTTATACCTGTCTTTTCCTCAGAAGAATGGGCTTTGGTGAAATCTTTATTAACATGGTATGGAGGGTGATGTCTAATAATTGATATTCTATACTTGTCAATGGGGCTAGACATGGTTTCTTCCAACAGGGTGATCCTCTCTCCCTTGCTCTCTTTATTCTTGGAGCAGAAGTTCTTTCTAGGCTTTTAAATAGGCTCAATGATAATCCTCAGTTCAATGGCTTCTTCATGAATCCTAAAGGGCCTCAGGTAACTCATCTTAGTTTTGCAGATGATGTGATTATCTTCACCTCTGGAAGAACCAATTCTATTAAGCTGATTATGCAGAATTTGACCACTTATGAGAATGTTTCTGGTCAGCTTATTAATAAGAATAAGAGTCATTTTATGGTGTCTTATCGTGCTCTAAAATATTCAGTTAGGAGGATCAAAACCTTGACTACCTTCAAACAGAAAGACAACCCCTTAACTTACTTAGGTTGTCCTATCTATACTAGGAGGCAAAGGATTATTTTCTATTATGGTCTAGTTTCTAAAGTTGTGGCCAGGATAACAGGGTGGCAAACCAAGATGCTCTCATATGGAGGGAGAGCTATCCTTGTGAAGCATGTTCTCCAATCTCTTCCTATTCACCGTTTGTCTGCAGTTTGTCCACCTAGCACCATTCTAAAGCAAATTCAGGGGCTAATGACTAACTTTTTCTGGGGCTAGAAAGATAATAAGAAGTATCACTGGGCTTCCTTGAGAACTCTAAGTTATCCTCTTAAGGAGGGTGGTATTGGTATGAGATAACTGTCAGTTGCTGCTTCCCTATAGTTTAAGCAATGATGGGTGTTTAGAACCAAAAATACTCTTTGGGGCATTTTCTAAGGGCCAAATATTGTCAAAGACATAACCCCATAGTGAGGAAATGGGGTAGTGGTCAATCTCTTATATAGAAGCATATGATGAAGAATAAGAACAAAATGGAACCTCACATCCATTGACAACTCAACTCTGGCTCTACTTTATTTTGGTGGGATAATTGGCTAGGAGTTGGGCCTTTAGCTAACTACACTACACATATATCTACGACCAAAAATACTAGAGTTTCTACCTGTTTAAATCATGGTCAGTGGGATGTAGATAGGATCATGGCTACAACCCCTCCTCAGCTGATTCCCAACATCCTAGCCCTCAAATTCAAGTATCAAGAAGACACTGATGACAAAGCTATCTGGAACCTCAGTAATAATGGTAACTTCACCTGTTCTTCTGCCTGACAACTGATTAGGGAGAAAAAAGAGGATAATAGCATCAATATTCATACTTGGAATAAGTTTATTCCTTTCAAGTGTTCTTTTAACCTATGGAGAATCCTGAGAGGAAAGCTTCCTACTAATGAAATAATTATTAGGTTTAGCCAGTAGCCCTCCAACTGTCACTACTGCTCTCAGCCAGGGCAAGACACCATTCAACATACTTTTGTATCTGGTCATTTTGCTACTAATATTTGGAAATTCTTTTGTTCTTCTTTTTGTATTGACAGGAATCAATCTCATTTTAGGAACCTAATTATGCAGTGGTGGTCCTCCAAAAGGAGTAATGATGCTCACAAGTTACTCCTGCAGGCTGTTCCCATTTTTATGTCTTGGAATCTGTGGAAAAACAAATGTGCTGGCAAGTATGGAGGCAAAGCCTCTAACCTATCCAAGGTTAAATTTTTTGTCTTCAAGGATGCCCATCATCTCCTTATTACTACCTATCCCTACATTTATTAGCCTTAGAAGTGGAAGGAACTGGTAGCAATAGTAGAAGGCTGCCTTCATGAGGTTAAAGTAGTTCAAGTTAGGTGGTAGCCCCCTAAATCTGGAATGGTTAAATTGAACATTGATGGGAGCACTATTGACAACCCTGGGAGCATGGGAGTTGGAAGTGTTTGTTGGAATCACAAAGGAGATCTGCTCTTTGCATTTTCTCTCCAAGTTGGGGAGGGCACCAATAACCAAGTTGAAATGGAGGTTGCAGTCTTTGGTCTAACTTGGTGTCTTTACTTGGGGTACAGTAACGTGGTTTTAAAAACTGATTAAGAGATGGTTGTCAAATGGATCTCTTAGCAAATGAACCATCCCTGGTCCCTTAGTCAGTTAATATATAAATTACATAATATTATTAGATAGTTTAACCTCTTTGTTTGTAGGCACACTTTTAGAGAGTCTAACGGTGTTGCAGATATTCTATCTTAGCATGGGCACTCTAATCCTATTCCCAGAATCATGGGCTCATTTTTCTATGGATAACACTGGACTAGCATCCTTTAAGAGGAAAAAGCTGAAGAGGATCAAGAAACCTCCATGACCTGTTACACTATATTATATCTTCAGAGGTTAGAGAGGTAGCTGTAGTTGTAAGCTTTCTTAATTTTTGTAAAAGGAGAGTCTCCCTAATTTATGGCTTTTATAGTATTGCTTGCATTAAGAGGAGTCCTCTTATAGAAGCTTACATGCTAGGATTGTATCTTATAGTTATGGGAATGAGTTGGAGACCTTAGAAGGTTTCCTGACTTATGTACCACCATAGGCTTGGAGGTATGGTGTACGCTCTCCTCCTTGTACTTTTGTTTTATTTTATTTATGATAAGGCTTGGGGGTGTGAGGCTTAACCCCTGACCGCCATGAGGGGTGAGATCCTTGGGTTAGGTCTGTTTTATAATAAAAAAAAGTTTCTAAACACATTTGAAATCTTCCTTCTTCCCGGTCATATATCTAGAGCAGCCCCTATCAATTACTCGTATTCCTTTTATGTAGGACTATTTTATGGGTACCTGCAACACAATAAAGATAATTTGTTTTAGGTATATTGGGTCCTTGATTTTTTAGTGTGAGAGACTTTTGGACTACAAATCATTTGACTGAATTAGGAGTCTTGCAATTAAAAGATTTGTGATCGATTTTACCACGAGAAAAACAGGCTGGTTTGAAAAGATTTTTATTACTTGATTCAGTAAACCATGGTGAAGAGGTTCGAATGGAGTTATTTGAATGAACGGAACTGTGGCTTGGTGATTTTCGGTTGCTATTAAGTTGCATATTAACATCTTCAAGCTCCTCTTCAAGTAAGTCGACTTCTATTTGACATGCTTCTAGAAGAATTTCCCAATCCTTCTTTTCTCTAGAAATTTTATTATATTCATGAATGACTTTTTGTAGCTCATGAACAATCATGTTTATAGAATTTTGAAGATCTAAATAATTTGGACAGTTTGAATTTCATACCTCGTTGGTTTCTCCAATACCATAAAACAAATGTTTACAGTTTCAATGGGTTCTTCCTTTGATCCTTCCTCATCGCTCCAGGTGCCCAATGATTTAGAATTTCTATTTCCATCAAAGTTTATTTTCTTTAATTCAGGATAATTTTGTCATATATGCTTGGGTCTTCCGCAGTAGTAGCATAAGTCTTCATTGCAGTCATTGGTTCTAGATTCCTGTTGTGGGCGTTGACGTTTTTGTCTAAGCATCTACTTGACTCCACAAGTTATGAGGGCCATTCCTTCAATGTTTGATTCGTCTAGTTTCTCTTCTTCATTGAGAGTTTCTATGTTGAATGCAACCTATTTCTTCTTTTCTTCCTTGTTGTATCTATTTATATGGTTTTGTTCATAGGCCATGAGATTTCCTCGAAGTTCATCGTATATCATGTTTTATATATCTCTATATTCTAGTATTACAACTTTAGTTTCCCAAGCCTTAGGGAGATTTTGAATAAGTTTCCTGACTTGAAAGGCATTTGAGTAGACCATTACAAGTGATTTTAGTTCACTTACGATCTTGTTAAATAATGTGAACATGGTTTCAAAAGTTTCATTATCAACTATTTTGAACAGTTCATATTCATTTACCAGTGGATTGATTTGAGCTTCTTTGACTATACTAGTTCCTTCATAGGTGAATTCAAGTTTGTCCCACATTTCTTTGGCTGTCTCACATATTGAAATTTTTTCATATTCAGTTTCGCTGGCAGCACAGTAAAGTAGACCAATAGCTCTAACATTAGTTTGCATTACTTCTTGTTGTTCCTTGGTTATTTCGAATGATTCCAAGTCAATCTTCTTTCCATTAGATTCCTTCCTAGAGGATCCAGGTATGGGCTTAGGTCCTTTTTTGATAACTACCCATGCTTGGAAGTGAGTGAATTGCACAAATATTTTGAACCTTTCATTCCAATGGGAATAGTGTTGACCATTGAAGTAAGAAGGACAATTTGATGAGCGACCATCTTGGAGAATAACACTTGAAATTTGGTAGTTTGCCATTTGATCATGTGCAATTAGGCACTTCTTTGTGAGACCTTGCTCTGATACCAATTGACAGTTAAGAGGGGGTGAATTGAATTTTATTGTTGACATCTAAATGAGTCAATCAACTATTCTGTCGATTTGAATAACAAAAACAAGCAATAATAAAATTTGTGGAAATAAATAAAGAGACAGAGATTTTATACTGGTTTGGAACACCGGCGTGGTGCTTACTTCCATTCTCCTTGGATCACAAGGGATTCCTTTAAAGCTCAGTTGTAAATGATGTAGTACAATCACTTATTTGAGTAGCCCTGCAAATATAAACATCAAAATTAAATGCTAACAAGTTATTAAAAGATTTGGAAGGGAAGTGAGATTGCAAAGGTTTTGATAAGGAGGACACATGAGCACAGTTATGCAGTGCTTGATGCCTACTGTTATATGCTTTCTAGAAAGTAAGATAGATTTGTAGCTTGATGAAAATGATAGGTTCAAGTATTTTCTTATTACCTATGAAGCTTGCATTCGTGATTTCAACATATTTAAAAAGTCCTAGTTGCAGATGTGACATTTTTGAATAGTAAATCTAGAGGAGTACTATTGTCTATCATCGCACAAGATGCAGAGGATCATATTTTTTTTTGTGGTATCTTGTGCAGTTGAAAATAAATGTGATGCCTCCTATAGATACTTTTTCAAGTAGATGAGCAATTTTGTGGATGATACTCCTGAATTGTGTAGTATTTCTGATAGATATTCTAGTATTAAAAAGATGGTTGAAATTGTCTTTTCTTTGGCTCATTATGGTTGTTGCATGAGGCATCTTGGAAAAAATATCTGAAATACCTTCCACAATGGTAAAATCATCTATTACTTTTATAAAGCAGCAAAATTGTATAGTGTAGATGACTTCAATGATCACTTCAATTAAATAAGAGATATGGTTTCAGGAGCTGCAACACATTTGGATCATATTGAGTTTCACAAATGTAGTAGAGCATTTTTTTGTAAAAATAGGTAAATATTTATGTGTTGAATTTATTGTATATTTATTTGAATAGTTATGAATTGAAATTTCAGTAATTAAAACAACTGATGCATATATTTTAGCATCTCTTACATCAGATACAAGAAATAAGAGCAAGAGTTGCTGAACAAATACAATAGTTGTTAACCCTGCTACTTCTATAATATTTTTCAATAATTTTAACTTCATTAACAATTTTGATTGTTAATTTTTATAGGTACAAAATTATAACATCAAATATTGTTGATTCGATTAACTTAATACTTCTTGATGAAAGTGAATATCCAATTGCGATTCTTTTTATGAATAAATAAGATGTATGGAGAAAGAATTCATGAGAGGCACAATATGTTCATCAATGAATAAACCATCTTTGTTCACAAGACAGAACAAAAAATCACAAAATATCATTTTGGGGAACAAACTATTGATTCATCAAACTATCACGACCCAAAATTGGATCGCAACAGAAGAGAATAAAGTAAAGTGAAAGTAACTACAACATTTAAAATGAAATCCCAAAACCTGGAGTCCTGAGTACAAGAGCATCTAAAGTAATACGAATGAGTAAATACTACTGTCTTAAATGAAAATACATAGCTATCTAAATAGAAAGTACATAGTCTAATACAGAAGTCAACAAAAGGAAGCTTAAAAGAATTAACGACGAATCAAAGTCTGAGCCTCACAGCTGGATCTAGTAAGAAGAAAATCTTAGATGGAATAGAATCAACTACCTTGTGAGGGTCCTTGTGCTCATTCTGTAGAGAGGAGACAAAGTAGGGGTGAGCACACTGAAATGTACCCAGTAGGTTCAACTAATTGGGTAAGAGAAATTGAATAAGCATATAATAACTAAGAGTCTTGACCACCTTCATCACAAGGTTAGGTCATAATATATTTAAAGATAAGGACAGATAAATATAGCAATTATAGCCAATAATGCAATGCAAATGAGATGAATGAATGCAACGATGTTCTAGGCCATGTATGAGGTGGAATCAGGACCATCACAGGCCGATGTACATATCTATTGAGCCAAAGCTACCAGATAGAGACCGAGGGCATCACAGATTATGTACATGCAATCACAACCATCATAGGCCCGGTGTACATATCTATCGAGCTAAAGCTACAAGATAGAACCCAAGGGCGTCACAGGCCATGTACATGATCTCTCAAGGCGTCATAGGCCATATATATATATATAAATTCGGTGATACCACAACCATCACAGGGCTGATACACATGTGCAAAATAAGATGAATGCATGTCAATGCCATAATACCAGAATATGTATATAACAACAACTTAATAGGAATATCAATAAATATCCATCATAGATCAAGGCAACCATGTAAAGATTCACAATTGGTACTACAAGTCATCAGTCTGTCTCAAATCACCATGCTCCTATCAATAACAAAATATTTAGATAATAGTGGACTCTGCAAGTCTCAAAATATGCACATGAATTCCAAAAGTATCTCAAGATGTTACAAGCCTTATACTAAAATGTCTCAAGTTTCACAATGTATCAAGTATTAGAGTGTCTCAGTGGTACAGATGCAATGTTATATATGTGCATGCCAATGCCACAATGCAAGTATATATGACATTAATATAAATGATAAATGATGTGTACAATAGCCATAACATCAAAAGGGTTATGCCAAGTGCATCACCTAGTTCCACAATGCCATCAACAAGTCTCATATCACCACTCTCTCAACAATAATCAAAATGTCAATGAAATCAAACTCCGCAAGTACCAAAATTGCTCATGAATTTTTTATGTACAACAAATATCATCAATTTGCCACAAAACTCTCCAAATGGTATCACAAGTCTCATATTATCACAATAATATCCAAAATATCTCAATTCTCAAGATTTCATCTCAATTTACCAATAGCATCACCATTTACTCAAATTTTGGCATAACTGGTATCACATTTCCATCAAAATTTTATCATATCAACCCATTACTCATGAATCAATCTAGATATTACAATTATCACATGAACATATCCAATAACTCAAATCTAGTCCCAAAAAGGTTAGCCAAACCTATCTCAAGGCTGAAACCACACTTGAACAAGTTTTTCTATCAACTCAAGCCTCCAAATAATCATCGAATTAACCAACCACTATAAAAATAGATACTACACATCAAGAGATGAATTTTGATACTCATATTGGCATGAATTAGGCGTAAGGGAAAAATGGTCAAAATTAGGACTTAGATTCAAAGTTTTCAAATTTGAAAATAGACTCCAAATTATGATTCTACATGAGAAAAGGAGTTCATGGGTAAAAATTCTATTAAAATTGAGTTCAAATCGAAGGAGAAATCATCAATCAAAGTTTCCAAATCATAGACTTAAAATTCCCAATTTTAAATATTCAAAATCAAGATAAAAGTCATGGAAATTAATCAAAATGATGATAAAAACACTTACCAAAAAGATTTCCATAAAAAAACTTCATAAAAAATCACCACAAAAGCTTTTAATATTAGAAATTAGAGTATATGTGATGTTTCTTGAAATTAATTCTATACAAGTAAAAAATACACTTTGCAAACACAAGATGGGGCCCACAAACGCGGAGGGGAAAGCCCAACAATGCTCCGTGAATATGAAACAAAGTTTGTGAGTGCGGAGGGTTCGCAACACTGACCTCCATGAATGCGGAAGCCTTGTCCACAAATGCGGATGAGGAATAAGCATACCTCCGCTAATGCGGATCAACAGGTGCATACACATAGAACACTTGGATGCTGCACTAGATACAAATATATCAACTATCATCAAAACTCGATATGAACCCTTGAGATTCATCCAGAACCCAAATTTCACAAACCAGACATGTATCCATACCAAAAATGGCGATCTGGACTCAACAAAATAATCAGAATTCAATTATGAAGTCTCCTCGATACAATTACCAATGTAACTCAATGAAACTAGGTTAAACTCAAAATACCAAAATTGTCCTTGGCAACTCCAAAAATTATGATGAGACCATTTCTAGTGTTAGTGTCACCATCTAGAACTATTGGACCTATCAGAATTTTGATCCAAGCTTTCAAACTCCGAATATTGACCAAAGTCAAACATGGCTCTAAAAACAACTAAAAATGCAACTTTGGTACTAAAATATTTGGTTTAACTTCAAATTTATTTCTGTAACTTCTCCTAGACCAAATTTGATGTTCCGAAGCTAATGGAATCGACAGATTTCTGATCTGACACCTGAAACTTAGAATGGTACAAAAACATACTTTTTCAATAACTTAAGCTTCCAAAAATGCCAAAACTCATGTTTTTCATTTTTTAAACATAGGATCTTAGTTCTAAAAATATAGATAGTTCAAAATAGATCCAAAGTAACATTCAAAAGGGAAAAATGGTAAGTTTTGTAGATAAGCTCAAAAATGACCTATCAAGTTATTACATCATTCACCACTAAAAATAATGTTCGTCCTCAAACATAAGAAAGAGAAAAGTACCTTAAGCCTAAAAAGAGTTGGGATATCTGGCCTGCATGTCTGACTCTAACTCCCAAATAGCTCCATCAACTGAATGATGTCAGCACTGTACCTTCACTAAAGGTATATCCTTGGCCCTCAACCTCCTGACCTGCCTGTCTAATATAGCTACTAGTTTCTCCTAATAAGACAAGTCCGAGCCCAACTCAATTGAATCAGAAGAGATCACATAGGACTTATCTGAAATGTATCGGCAGAGCATGAAAACATGAAATACAAGATGCACATCTAATAATATCGATGGTAATACCAACTCATAGGCAATCTCACCAACTCTCCTCAGAATCTCAAATGAGCTAATAAACTTGGGATTGAGCTTACCCTTCCTCCTCAATCTCGTCGTACCCTTTATGGGTGAAATCTTCATATAAGCACTATCCCCAATAGAGAATTCAAGAGGCCTAGTCCTCCAGTCAACTAACTCTTCTTGAAACTTTAAGTGTCAATAACCTACCTTGTATCAATTAGACCCGATCTATGGCATCTCTGAGTAGATCCACATTCAATACATCCGCTGAACCCGAGTCAAACCATCCAATGGGAGATCTACTCCTCCGACCATACAAAGCCTCAAATGGTGCCATCTGAATGTTGGAGTGATAATTGTTGTTATTTGCAAACTCTTCCAATCGTAAGTGCTAGTCCTACCAGGCCCTAAAATCTGTCACTGTAATGACCCTGAAGATCATTTTTTATATTTTTATCCAAATTACTATTTTTCCCTTCCTAAAAGTTGTCTTGAGTCATTTTTGGATAAGTCAAAAGTTAGATTTTGAAAATCTTATAAAAACTTTGTGTTTTGCAAAATAAAGAGTTTTCAAAGGTTTAAAGTTAAAAATTTTGGGTTTTGAGGTCAATTTGAGTTTTGAGTGTTAGAATTTAATTCCATCAATTCCATCAGTTCTGGAATATCGACTCTGGTCTAGGAGAACTTACAGAACTGAATTCAGAGTTAAAACAGAGATTTTAGGCCCAAAGTTACATTTGTAGTTCATTTTGAATCATAGGTTTGACTTCGGTCAACATTCGGAGTTTGGGAGTTTATATTAAAATTTCATTAGTTCCAGTGGTTCTGGGTGTTGAAACTAATGCTAGAAATAGTTTCGTGATAATTTTTAGAGCTTCCATAAATATTTTGAGTCTGAAACTAGTTTTAATGATCTTTCTTGGGTTTGGAATGACAGGGGTTCTAGATTAAAATTCGGATGTTTCCATTGAGTCCAGATCATCATTTCGGGTAGGGTTCTATTTTTGGTTTGGGTTCATGGGGTTCTGAACGAATTCCAAAAATCTAGTCTGTAGATTTTGTGTGTTGTGTGTTGTGTGTTGATGGTTTTGGTGCATAGGCTACTTGTACTCCACATCTAGGGCTTGGTACCATGTTTGCGGAGGTCTGGGCACTTAACCCTCTACGTTCGCAGACCTACCTACCGCATTCTCGGAGTGCACTCTTGGGACCCTCCACGTTTGTGGTACATGCCACGTGTTCGTAATTAAACCCCATTCCACCATTTTTGACATTTCAAGCTTTATTTTAATAGAGGATTTTCAAGGTTTTGAAGGTTAATTTATAGGATAAATATTTTATAACCTATTTCAACTATTTTCATTGATTAATTTATTTTTTTAATTTCTAATTTTGGGTTTTAATGGTGAAATTTGGGGATTTTCAAGGTTTTGCAATCATCCACATTCCTACTACAAAATTATACATAATGAGAAAACTAACAACAACAACAACATACCCAGTGGACATAATGAGAAAACTAAAAGGAACAAAAATTATTCAATCCAAATACTAATAATAACAAATAAATTAATGATTGCTTCGTCAAAATAAGTTAATAAATATAAAAAGAACAGTTGAAATCAGATAAAAATAAATGAGTTAGATTAGCTTTGCTCATAATTGTTGAAAGAGAGAATCGATATTTGATATTACAAAGTGATTATCAAAAAATGGAAAGAGGAGTGCAACATGAAAATTTGCAAGTATGATTCAATTAAAAAAAAGAAGAAGATAAATTTGAATAACAATTTTGCAATAAAAAAGTAACAATATTAGTTATAGTAACACCTACTCATAAGGAACTAATGAATTTTATAAACAAAGTTCCACCAGTAAGATTTTATGGAGAAAAGCATATCCAAAGTCTAATAAGTCCAAGTGTGCAAACATAATCAGAACATTGGAGAACAGGAAAAGACAATTTGAATGGAATTCTCATATAGAAAAGTGAAAAGAGGAGAAAAAGTAGTAGGTAGTTTTTTTAATTATATAATTTTTAATGTATATGTTGATGAATCCTTATAGAGAAAGTACGTGGACAATTTTATCAATAACTTTTAATGTATATAAATTAATGATTTTTATAAACATATACACTGATTTTAACTTTTTGATAAAACTGTCCGCTTATCTCTCCATGGACTTAAAGAATTCCTACCAAACTTACTTTGATCTATTAGTTCCACTGACCTATCCCTTCTTCTTTTAAACTACCATTAAAAACTGTACACCATAAATATTCATTATCTCGTTTCATTTGATCCTTGTAATTCCACAAGTTTATGCAAGTAACAATTAATATTTTCCAAGTACTTTGATCTCTAGGATTTTTTTATCTATAGCCTGAATTTCTACCGTCAAGGGTTAAACCGACACCCACAGTGAGTAGAAAACCTATGGATAAATTGGTACTGTTCAGATTCTCAAAGCTTGAAGATTTTTGAGTAGTGAGAAAGCTTACTTGAAATTTTCTAGTTATATCTTTGGACTTGCAAATAAATGTGTCCTTGTTACTGTTATGCCCACTTTCTATAAGTGTAATTTTCTCGATCTTGTGGTGTTCTACCTGTTAAATAGTTTGTTATATGGGGACTCTCCCACATTGGTGGTAGAAGGGCTTTCTTGAGCGTATTTAAGGCCAAGCCCATATAGTCAATGACTTGGACTTGGACTTAGGGCTTGGGCGAGGACCAGGTTGGACATTGAATAAATAAAGATTTGTTTTCAAATTTTTAAAACTAATTTGTTTATTTAAAATTTAAATTCATTTAAACAGAATAGATGCATCTGCTAAGAAAAGGAGTGACTCTTCTGAAATAATTCTTTAAAAGACTCTATAAATACAATAAACTCCCTGATGTAGCGTTATTCAATAGCATACATATTTTAGGCTTTGTTGTATCCTGATAAAACAATTCTTGTTAATCCCTAAAAGAATATACAAGCAATTTCTCTTGAAAAATAGTGATCTTTCATGCCTCAAAGTGTACAATTTCTCTATAAAATTTCTTAACACCATCAATCTTTTAACTTCACCAAGCACCTATGAATAAAAGCAATTCAAAGATTATTTGCATTTTTTTAGAGATCATTTACAATTTTTTTTGAAAAGTATTTAGATCATTAATCTATGTTGCTTTGACTTTTCAAAAAAGGCATCACATTTGTGTCAAATTCTTTAAGTAGTGTATTTTTGAAGAATTCCTCACGACATAATAATATTTTTAGAGAGTCTGAGCAACTCAGTAAAGAAATTATTTATTTTTTTAGCAATCTATGGGCATCTTTTTTTCTCTCTCTTTTTGTTGATCAATTGCAGGGAAAAAAGTCCACATTAAAATTAGCTCACGACATGGAACAAAATTCTACCTCTTTTTTAATTTTAAAAGAATAATAATTCAAGATAGTTTGTCTTTTCTCTCACTAAAAAGAATTTTAATGTGCACTTGTATAATTTCTCTTCTCTGCTTTCAAATAGAACCCTTATTAAACTTGAAAAATTCTCAGAGATTTCTAACAATAATTGAACTTCAGTCAACTATCACGCTCTAATTTATGTGCCTTTGTTTTCTTTTGTTTCTTTCAATAAGTGGGTTAGGCCTCAATTTCTATACCATAACACTTTAAAGTTAGACAACTAAAAATTAGGTTTGTACTTTCTATATGAAGAGAATGAAAATCGAACTTGATAAATTTAAATTTTGAATCTGCTTCGAATGGTGTGATGGCCCATTTTGTTCCAAAGTCTCAGTGGAGCTTTCTTTTTTATATTTAAATTCTAAATAGACAACCACAAATTTACTGAATCCTTAATTGCAGAAGTTTACCTCTAAAGATAGTAGAAAGAAAGTCAAAAAATTGAAGAATAAACAAAAGGTTTTCATGGTATGTAGAGAGAAGAAAGAGGAAAATGATAAAGAGAAGAATGTCTAAGGTTAGATGTAAGGAGGCCAAAAAGATGTGTTCTCAAGAAGGGGTATTTTTTTATGATGTGATTAGTCATTTTTCATTTAAAAAAGAAGAGGCTTTTCTATAATTTAAAATAAATAAAAAGTTGGCAAAAAGAAAAAGTTTACATGGTATGTAGGGAGAAGAAAAAGGAAACTGATACAAAGAAGAAGGCCTAAGGTGAGATATAGAGAGGCCAAAAGGATGTGTTCTCAAGAAGAGTTGTTGTTTTTTATAAAGTGACTATTCATTTTTTGTTTAAAAAGGAAGAAGCTTTTCTATAATTTAAAAATGAGGAAAAAGTTGGCAAAAAAAATAAATATAAATGTTGGCTTAAGAGAGAGCCACATTATCGACTTTAACATTCTCTTTTTATATATATACGAGTGGGGTTATTGGAATGGTTGTGGATGATATTTGTTATAAATTTTGCCAGTTTGTGAGTTAATAAGAAGTTATAATGGCAACAATGAGATTTCTAACAAAACCCTAGTAAACGGTCTCAGAATGACATTATGATAGTTCCATTAGTTCTGAAAAGACTGATTTAGGCTAGGAGGATAGTTGGTCCAGGAATAGAGTGTCACGATCCAATTTCGGTCATGATGAAGCCTACTAGGTCCCACCTACAGGCAAGCCAAAACCCTAACTTGATGGTGCTTGTCCTAACATCTAGTCAAGTCCATATTGATATAGTAATAACATATAACATAATCTACCTAGAACCTGGAAGTCAGTTGTACATAAGCACATTAATCAAAGGATACATATAGCCAAAAAACATAATGCAGTATATATATAACCCAAGAGTGCTCTTACAAAATACATAGTAATATAGTACATGGCTAGAGTCTAAAAATAAAAGACGACCATCAAAGAAATGAGATTGTGATGAAACCAGAGCTACCAGTGCTCACCAAAAAAGTCTCCTACGGTCCCAGATCCCCAAAAATTAGCATCCCCAACTGGTACCTGGACTTTCACCATGGGAAGATGCAGAAGTAGGGGTGAGTACCAGAAAAAGGCATCCAATAGACATAATCGGCCGACTGTGTGAAATAAATGCATAATGAAGCTTAAATATATCTAAAAGTATTAGACCCATTAGATCACCCATTAACATCAACTGAACCAACCATGGGAAGGTGAAAACACCACGTTTGACGAAGCTGAGTGAATCTATGTCATAGTTGTCACCAAACCAAAACATAGTATCGTATAGAAGTGTAATGCCCTACTGTCTAAGTCTGTATGCCACTTAATCCCCTATAAGCCCAAGAGGTACACCCGCTCACAACATAGAATTGATAAACCATCACAGAAACTTACAAAACCATCACAGAACCCCATAGAACCATCACAGAGCCCAACTCTCCACATCATCAGAACAAGGGGAATTTATACGTGGGTCTAAAGCCCTAGTGTCTAATCCTGAATGCCCCCTGGACCCCATAAGCCTAAAAGGTACACCCACACACAATCAAGCTGTGAATAGGTGTGTGGATCCATAGGTAATCAGTCGGGCCCTCGACCCTCAATATCACAACAGTAACTGGGTCCTCGACCCATCTAGAAATGGTATCACACGGGGATTCGAACCCTTAGTATTCCCCGGGGACTCAAACCCCTGGGCCTTCAAACTTAGCCTCTAGTTGGACACTCAGCCAGGGTTGTATCCCTTGTGGTAGAAAAACTCCCCTTAGCATAATTAATAGTATCTCACATTAAGTATCAATCACGGGGCCTCACCCCATAAAATATCACTCATGGGGCCTAGCCCCACATAATATCAATGGGGTCCAAGACCCAAAACTCAACCGGTGTTTGGTCCTTAGAATCTACATTTGTGCCTGACCCTACAATCGCAGCAATCGGGACTTGAACAGTGGGGAGCATCACCCAAGACTGGACTCTTGGATATGACCATCGGGGCTCACAGTAACAAAAACTCATCTAGGACTCAATATATCAACAATCACTCATTTAACCAGTACATCGGGATCTGAAACTCCAAGTCATGCCGTGCGTAGAGTCAACATAGGCAATGAGCTCAAAATAGGCATCCCATAAAATCCATAACCACCACCATCCCATGGATAATGACAACTCACCCCCAATCTCATGTAAGTAAAAGCCAAACCCAACAACAAAAGATAGTAACAAAAGCATTGACCTCAATAATCGAGATAGAATTTGGCATAACAGGAAACCACACTATAATCTAGACAACCGTTGGTAATAGAAGTAAAAAAATATGGTAATAACAGGGATATCATAGGTGCTCACAACAGATAGGCCCAGCAAATCATAGTATGCCAGTAAACAAGTCATAATGTGGCAAGAAATCAACAAGTGGTCCCATAGTCATCATATCACATCAACATCAGGAAACATACACCCGTAGGTGTTAGATAGATCAAGATATATACCTGTCCATGGCATCGGCCCATATACATCCAAATTATAGCATTCACAACCAACCACACATATTATGATCCAAGCATCATAATACTATACATATCAGATACTACTAGCATCTCACATACATCTTAGACTCTACATGCATGCAATTCCATTCAATCTAAGCTTTAGGGAAAGCCTAGACTGCCTGGAAAATCTTGCCTTAACTCTGAATTAGTCTAACCATTCTTTTTCTTTCTTGACAATCCTCGAAGCTTCTCGGTTGTTAAAATATGATTCACAATGTCAACTCGATCAGTTTGGTTGTACTATCTCAAGAAATGAGCAAACTTAGGCTAAAAGGGTAAAAAATAGGCCCCACACCCAAAATCCTAAACAAAAATTCCAAAAATGATCCCCACGACATCCCAAGCCTACTTGGCCAATTTCTCATAGCTTCGGTCTTCTTAGGATAAACTTTGATACGCTCACTTGATACCACATGCCCAAGTAAGGAAACCTCATCTAGATAAAATTCACACTTGTCAAATTTCATTTAAAGCCTTTGCTCCCTTAAGGATTACAATACTACCCTCAAATGCTCCATATGTTCTATTTCACTTCGGGAGTAACTTAGGATGTCATCAATAAACCCCACTACGAACATGTCAAGGTAGGAATTGACCACTCTATTCATGAGATTTATAAATATCGTCGGGGAATTAGTGAAACCAAATGACATCACTATAAACTTGAAGTGACCATACTTAATATGGAATGCCTTCTTAGGAATATCACTTTCCTTTACCCTCAATTGGTGATACCCGGATCTCAAGTCAACCATGGAAAAATGTGTAGCCCCTTGCAAATAATCATGCAAGTCATCTATCCTCAGGAGTGGATACTTTTTCTTGATGATGACCTTATTGGAGTTGCCGGTAATCTATACACATACGGAGTGACCCATTTTTCTTCCTTACAAATAAAATTGCAGCACCCTATAGAGATCATCTAGGTCTAGTGAAACCCTTCTCTAATAAATCTTTCAATTGCTCCTTTAGTTCTTTAAACTCCGTTGGAGCCATTCTATATAGAGAGATTATGATAGGTTAGTGTCAGGTAGATGATTTATGCCAAAGTCTATTTTCCTTTCGGGAGGAACACCCGATAACTTATCTGGAAAGACATCAGTAAACTCATTCACAATGCGGATCAACTCAAGGGAAGGAACTTTAGAAGTAACATCTTTGACTCTTACTAGATGATACATGCACCCTTTAGGAAAGAAATGAACTGACCCTTACATAAAGAGTTACTACCCTCCTGCTCAAGATTTGGCTCATTAGAGAATTGAAATTTGACTTGATGGGTTCTACAGTTAATGGAAGTATTGGAGGCATGGAACTAATCTATCCTGAGTATTACATCAAAATCTACCATGGAAAGCTCAACTATGTCACAAGAGACCACTTTATGCAAGATAGAGATGGCACAATTTCTATTGACACTTTTGGCAGCAATGGACTCTCCTATGGGGTTACTTACTTCATAGGTCTCATGTAGGACTTCGGGATATACATAAAATTTATTAGCAAGAAATAGAGTCACAAATGATGTCACGACCCGAATAGGGGGCCTAGATGTAACGTGGCGAAAGAGGACCCGAAGACCCTCGATCAAGCCATCATAGTATCATTACACTCATCATCGATTCGGAAATGCGGAAGCTAAAACATGTAGCACATAAGCTCTAAGGATTTAGGGGATTGGGACTCAAGATATGGGGACAATACGGTAAAGGGATAGGCATGTTTGCACATAGCACATAGTCATACATCATGCTCAACATTCAAGTCTTTATAATAACATGGGAACATAAGCCATCACCATGACATGAGACATAACCATAAATAAAACGGGAGTAGCATCATATTACAAAGCCAAATATCTAACATAAAAGTTAAACGTACAAGAGTAAGATTTGTCCAAACATGCCCCTACATAGAAGAGCGGGGCCTCGACAAGCTTGAGTGTAACAACCCAAAACTTTTTGAAATCTACTTATGATTGGAATTCTAGGATGTACTACAAGCCATGATTGAGTTTTGGTAGCCTCAGATTGAGTTTAAGTTGCCGAATGCAAATTGGGCTAGAAAGTGACCTAGAGGGACAGTTTGGATAGTCAACTTCAAATAGTCATAACTTTTGATGTCGGATGAACCATATTATATACCATATATCCGATTAAATCTCTTTACGTTATCGTTTCAACACAAGTGGTTTCATGCAATTTGGATATCGGATGAGGGAGATATGGCCCAAACAGTGAGACTGTCTAAAATTTGGAAGCCATTGGAGATAGGC
>JBCEWC010004766.1:0-26477 GCA_038996855.1 Solanum aculeatissimum
TCGGCCTTTGAACTTTTGAAGATTATGGGCAGAAGAAAGGTTCTTTCTGATGGTACTGCTCACAAATCACTTGTTGAGAGCTATCTGAAGAAAGGGGAGCCTGCTGATGCTAAAACGGCTTTGGACAATATGCTTGAACATGGACATGACCCGGACTCGTTGTTGTATAGATTAGTGATGGAGAGCCTGATGGGAGATGGAAGGGTTCAAACAGCAAGTCGAGTTATGAAAATCATGTTGGAGAAAGGAGTGAAAGAACACATGGATTTAATTTCTACCATATTGGAAGCCCTCCTCATGAGGGGCCATGTTGAGGAGGCCCTTGGAAGAATCGAATTGTTGTTACACAACAGTCTCTCACCTGATCTTGATGGTCTTTTGTCGGTTCTATGCGAGAAAGGGAAGACTACTGCTGCTTTGAAGCTGTTAGATTTTGTTTTAGAGAGAAATTGTAACATAGACTTTTCAAGCTATGATAAGGTGCTGGATTCTCTTCTAGCTGCTGGGAAGACACTTAATGCCTATTCTATTTTGTGCAAGATGATGGAAAGAGGAGGAGTTAAAGATCACAAGAGTTGTGAAGAGTTAATTAAGAGCCTCAATGATGAGGGAAACACAAAGCAAGCAGATATTCTAAGAAGAATGATCGTCGGAAAGGAAATAACCCTTGACAGCAAGAAAGGGAAGAAAAAGACAGCCATTGCTACCTGAGTCATGTAGTTTTACTGTAGGTTACAGGTTAGAATTTCTGAATCACATTGTGACATTTCTGAAAGATGATGACAGGATCTTTTTTTTTTTTTGTAGCAGAATATTATGAGAAGTCATTTGACATTTTCCCTTTTAAGCTTTTGCATTTTGAGGGGAAAGGTCCAAAATCATACACTATCTTTGACTTTAGGCTCAAAATAATACATATTCTTTCTACTGGAGCATGAATAGCCCTTTTTGTTTAATAAAGTGGTGTACTTTTAGTCATAACCCTAAACACCATTACTTTTTTAACAGCTGCCTCCTCACGTGCGTTTCACACTATTTTCTTTTCCCTCCATAATTATTTTTCAGGCAGTATGAAAATTGTTTATGATACTATGGAGAGATATAGGGACGGAAAAATCCCTATAGAAAAGTTTGAGTTATCCAACTCTGTTTTTTCTAGTAAAGTTTTCGGGCGTATGATTGATAAGTGGCTTAGTATTGCACTTCAGAATGGTGTAAAAGATCTCGTCTTTGGAGTTCTTAGCTTTCCATTGTACTCCTTGCCTATTTTCGAAATTTTGCAGCAAAATGGTTAAGAGAATTGGTTCTGAGTGATTGTGATCTAATGGGTCGTGTCTCATTATCTAGTGGTGTGATGAATTGCAAGTCTTGGAGGAATCTTTCTCTAGATGGGGTCAATCTGGACAAAAACATGCTTGAGACTCTGCTCAATAGTTGTCCCTTGATTGTCAATTTCAACTTTAAGTATTGTTCGGGATTGGAAAAGATTGAGTTGTTGAATCTTCGTAGGATCGAGTCAGTTTCCATAAGGACACATATATATCAGCTAGTCAAAATCCAAGCACCAACTCTTGAATACTGGTTTATCGAAAGAGTTGGAGGTTGTCGAATGTCAGAATATGAAATCTTTAGATCTGTCATATGTGACAATGTCTAATGGATTTCTTGGTAGCCTTATTTCTAGATCTCGTCTTGAAAATTCGGGATTGTAAGGGCATAGGGGAGATTGATTCGTCAAATTTGGTATCACTAGAGTATATAGGATATCAAATTCCTCAACTTAAAATGGCAAGAGAGCCAAGACAATTGAAACACTCAAAAATCATTCGACAACAATTTAAATGTTGCATGGTTTTCTAAGTTGAGGAACTTCCTATCAACTTTGACCTCTTGGTCTCAAGTCTCCGTTACTTTTCCGAATGCAATGAGATCACCATGAAAAATTTGAAACTGCACCTCACCCCATACGTGGGCATTTTAAATGTCAATATTGAACCCCCGGCTATATGGCGTTTGAAACTGCACTACAGTGCCCAACATTTATGGATGCTTTGCTATGGAGTTGTCATCCTAGGAGAAACTCAACTGTCAAAATTACTGTGTTTGATGCATATGAAGAATTCAAATTATTCAACTTCTCATGGAAGCTGCAAGCGTCGATTTAGTCAATGAAAAGACATAAAAGCTTTTGATGTGAAAAATCAGCCGTTGGAGCTCACAAGTGGGGAACTTGCAGTAAGTACCCTTATGAAAAGGGAAAACATTTAATTTTTATTAGATTGGTGATACAGTTAATTTGTCTCTATTTCAAATTGAAGGAGACATTTGGACCTTTTGCAATAGAATTTAACTTTATACTTCTTATTGCTGCTGGGTAAAATATTCCAGCTTGTTTACAGTCCAGCAACTACTCCCCTTCATATCAGATTCTAGGGTACACTAATGCTTTGGTTCTATACATCGAACATAATGACTTATGTTCTACAAAAAATAAAAGATAGAATTACACTATATTATCAATTTCTTTTCCTGCATTTAAGTTTCCATTAACTTCCTTGCCATCATTATCGATGGTGCTTTCCTCTGTTTGGAGTTCATGCCTTTTCTGTATATTTTTTTTAAACATATGATGATCTTCCTTGTATTTTCAATCACTATTCTCTTGCCATTTAAGAGAGTGCTGGTGTTATGGGGAACGGAGCGGATATTGAAGTGAGGCTTGCCACTCAATCTACTTTGAAGAGAGAGAGCTTTAAAGGTCCATCACCCAGAGTAGTGGTGATATCGGTGTCGATGTCACACATCGTATTGGAGAAGCATGGATGCTATATGGGGTGGAGTGTTGGCAGGTCAAAAACTCACATGTTTAGAAGATGTAGGTTGCGGAGATGATGATGTTGAGATGGATGTGTGGACATACCAGGGGTGATAAGATTAGGAATGAGATTATTTGGGAAAAGTTAGGGGTAGCCTTTGTGGCAGACAAGATGAGAGAGGCAAGACTACGATGGTTTGGACATGTGCAGAGAAGAAGTGTTGATGCTCCTGTTAGGAGGTGTGAGAGGTTGAGTTTAGGAGTTATGTGGAGGGGTGGAGGTAGATCGAAAAAGTATTGGGGGAGGTGGTTAGACAAAATATGATGCAACTTCATAACACCGAGGACATGACCTTAGATAGAAAAAAATGAAAGTCGCGTATTAGGGTAGAAGGCTAGTAGAGGTAGTATGATGTCTTGTCTTGTGATATAGTAGGATTAGTCTGTCATTATATATTATGTTGTTATTGAACCTCATTTATTTTGTATTTATCATGAGTTTTCCAATTGCTTTCCACTATAGTCGTTTTGTATCTAGTATTTTCTACTATTGGGGCAAATATATTTGAGTTGAGGGTTTTCCGGAAACAATCTCTCTATCTCTATGATGTAGTGGTAAGCTCTGCATACATTTTGCCCTTCCCAAACTCCGATGGTAAGATTTCACTAGGTATGTTATTGTTGTTATTGTACTCAAAGCTATGCAAAGGACATACTTCCTCTGTCTATCTTTACTTGACCCCTATTGACTTGACACAGAGATTAAGAAGTAGTAAATGATAGGAGTAATTTTACCAAATCACCTTTTGAATATAATTAATACAATGTATTAAAAAATGTAATAGGAAAATAACTATAATTAATAACAAGGGTAAATTAGGAACTAAGCGTAAAATTATTTCTTGATTTTATAAATTGGACAAGTATTATTAGACATCCTAAAATAATGTAGGGGTCTAGTAAAGATGGGCGGAGGGAGTATGACATATGACATCAAGTAATGCTACATTCTAGGTTATATTTAAAGCACAAAAAAAACTCTGGTAGAACAGGGTCAAATTTTATTTTCAACAAATTAGAAATTATTATTTTAGTCTTAAAGCAATGTATAGATGATTAAAAATATATAATAGATTTTTTTGATATTTGTTGTAAAGTATTTACTATGTAGTAGTCACATCTAAAAGCATATACCTTAAGAATGTGAATCACAAATTATTTAGCCTAAATTACACGATTACTCATTTTTCTAACGTAATAGTGTAATTAGCATCATTTTTAAATTTCTTCAAAAATAATCAATCTTTATTACGTATTTTATCTGATAGAAAAATGTGTATTATAAATTAGATATAAAATTTGTATATCCACAAAATTAGAAATTATGTTTTATCTTTTATTAGTGTTTATTATATTCTCTCTCTTCTTTAATTGTTACACTCCTTTCATTTTGTATGCAATTGTAGCAAAATATGAAATTAACCGATTTATTTCACAAATTGTAGCAAAATAGTGTAATAATAATTTTAGGAGTCGTTTGGTGTGAGCTATAAGGTATATTAATCCTCGAATAAAATGCAGAATTATTTTATCATATGTTTGGCTTGAGGTATTAAGTAATTATCGGATTATTTATCTCACCATTTATACCTCAGTGATGACATAAGTTACCCCTCATACATAATGGAGTAGCTTATGCCGAAATCACTTATTTCGGATAATTAATCACAAGATAACTTGTTCCCAATCAAACGATCCCTTAGTTATACTTTTGATCTAAATATGTTTCTCCCGTTATACTTACCTTGGCACAAATTTATTCTTGAGTTAATAAATAAATACATGTCAAACTCAAAATTGAATGACCCGCCCCAATTTTAAGTATTCAAACTTTTTAGAAAGTTATAATGAATTTCATATATTTTTTTTATAAAAGAAAAAGATGAACACGTGATTTTTTTTTATCAGATTTTTATTCCTTATAAAATTATAATTATTGAAAACTATTTTGATTATAAGTTTGATACTTATTTTTGTTTTAAAGATGATTTTTTTTCAAAGTATAATGGAGAAATATATTTAAGTAATTTCAAACAAAACATAAGTATATTTGACTTTTTTCCTTTATTCCATTTAAAAAAAGTAAAAAAAAAAAAATTCCGCTTGTAATACTTATTTCATTGCTTTGTTGTGTTATTTTACTTATTTTAATTATTTTAAAAGTTTTAAATTTATTCATGGTACCTATTTCAAAGTCAATTTGAAGTCTGAACCTTTACAAATACAAACTCCATGTCTTTTTAATCCAAACATTAAAAAAAAATTCAACTTAAACATCAAATTTTCAATAATTTTTCCATACTTTATTTTCACTATGTTCACTATTACATCATAAATTTTTATTTTTACTTACCACTTTTAATCTATAAGAAAATAACGATTCTTTTTTTATATTTTTCCTTAAACATTAATTACTTATTTTCAAAATCATTCTCGTGATCTAATACTTTCTTCGCTCATTTTTATTTGTCCACTAAACTAAAAATAGATGTTCAATAATAATTGTCCACTTTGTGAAATTAAGAGATAATTTTATATTCCCTCTGTCCATCTTTACTTGACCCCTATACTATTTTAGGATGTCCAACAATACTTGTCCAGTTGATGAAATCAAGAGATAATTTTACACTTAGTTCCTAATTTACCCTTGTCATTAATTACAGTTATTTCTCTATTACATTTTTCAATACACTGCATTAATTATATTCAAAGGATGATTTGGTAAAATTACTCATATTATTTACTACTTCTTAATTTCTGTGTCAAATCAATAGGGGTCAAGTAAAGTTGGACGGAGGGAGTAGTTAGTTCCTAATTTACCCTTAATCATTAATTATATTTATTCTCTATTACATTTTCAAGATATTATATTTATTATGTTCAAAGGGTAATTTGATAAAATTACTCCAATCATTTACTGTTTTTTAATTGTTGTGTTAAGTCAATAGTTGACAACTATTATTAAATGAAGAAAATACTAAATCTTAATTAATAAAAATAATATGATAAGATAGTTATGTCAATTATTATTTACTTAATGAGTATATTAAGTTCATATTCTCACAATTAACTTTTACTTATCACTATTTCATTTTTGGAGTTAAACTTGACTATTACTTAATCAAATATTGTTTAATACATGAGCTAACGTGTTAATCCTTATCCAATATTGTGAAAAGAAAAAGAAGGAAAATATTAAATAAAAAACCATGAGCGTACAGGTGAATTGTGTGTTGAAACGACAAGTATACAATACTCTTTTGGCAACTTTGTCCTTTTCCCATTTGCTTCTAAAAGCTCTGTAATTGTATGCTCCACCATGGCCGACCCAAACTCTTCCACTTCCGACTCGTACGTTTTTTGGTTTCTGCTATGTGTTTACTAGTTTGAATTATTACAGTTGAAATATATATCTTCCCTGTTACAATTGAATTTTATGTCGTGTTATTTTTGAACTGTTCCAATTTTAGGAAAAACAATAAAAAGGATTTTTCGACTGCAATTTTGGAGAGGAAGAAATCTCCTAATCGCCTTGTTGTTGATGAGGCCATTAATGATGATAATTCAGTCGTATCTATGCACCCTGCTAAAATGGAAGAGCTACAGCTCTTTCGAGGAGATACTGTCTTGCTAAAGGTTTCTTCTTTATCTTAATTTGCTTATTGTTAATTTTGAGACATGATTTAGCTGTCCTAGGTTCCCTGTTTTGTCTATTTTACGTGCTCGTAAAAAACTAATAGTTAAACTTTCTTATGGATTTCAATTTTCTGACTTTGTGCAGTAATAACACTTGTTTTGTAGGGTAAAAAACGAAAGGACACTGTTTGTGTAGTCCTTGCAGAGGAGCAATGTGAAGAACATAAGATCAGATTGAACAAAGTCATTCGAGCCAATCTTAGTATTCGTCTTGGGGATGTTGTATCTGTACACCAGTGTCCTGATGTTAAGTATGCCAAGCGTGTTCATATTCTTCCAATTGATGACACAATTGAAGGTGTGACTGGAAACCTGTTTGATGCCTACTTGAAGCGTAAGTTATTTCTTCCATGCTCAATATCCTCGTCATTTTCATTATAGATAATGGTCAAATACACATTTTTGCGAGTTTCCTACCTGAACAATCAAGTATTAGTGTTTTCTACCTCATCAAGACACGTTTCAAAATTAAGGAGTGATGGAATTTATGGCAAATTAAGTTGTCACGCCTCTTTAGGTGATTGAATTCAAACACTTTGTCTAGTCAGTTTCAAGGTGTTTTTTGATAAATTATTGGTGATAGTTTACGTAGGGAATGCAGCAGCTGATGGTTCAGGTATAAAACTCGCCAAAAAGTGATACTTTGTGTGGATTATCACTTTTCACTATCTAGATCATCTCATTTTTTTCATTTGACACCATCTTAAAAATCTGCTTGTATTTGCCATTGTTGACATACCAGCGTATTTCTTGGAGTCTTACCGCCCTGTGAGGAAGGGCGATCTCTTTGTAATCAGAGGTGGTATGCGCAGTGTTGAATTTAAAGTGGTTGAGACAGAGCCTGGAGAATACTGTGTTGTTGCACCTGATACAGAGATCTTTTGTGAGGGAGAACCAATCAAGCGTGAAGATGAGGAGAGACTAAATGAAGTTGGATATGATGATGTTGGGGGCATGAGGAAGCAAATGGCTCAGATTCGTGAACTGGTTGAACTCCCTCTGAGGCATCCGCAGTTGTTCAAGTCAATTGGTGTAAAGCCACCAAAAGGTATTCTCCTGTATGGTCCTCCCGGATCGGGGAAAACCTTGATTGGAAGAGCTGTGGCAAATGAGACTGGTGCTTTTTTCTTTTTGATTAATGGGCCGGAAATAATGTCCAAATTGGCTGGTGAGAGTGAGGGTAACTTGAGGAAGGCATTTGAGGAAGCCGAAAAGAATGCACCATCTATCGTATTTATTGATGAGTTAGACTCAATTGCTCCAAAGAGAGAAAAGACACAAGGTGAAGTTGAGCGGCGAATAGTTTCCCAACTTCTTACATTAATGGATGGGCTCAAGTCTCGATATCATGTGATTGTCATGGGGGCCACCAACAGGCCAAACAGTATTGATCCTGCTCTCAGGAGATTTGGAAGATTTGATCGGGAGATTGACATTGGCGTACCTGATGAAGTAGGGCGTCTGGAGATCCTACGGATTCATACTAAAAATATGAAGCTCGATGATAATGTGAGCTTGTTCTTATTGCATGCTATGTTTACCTAGTTTTATAATTATGAACAGTTTCATCAAATTTTTGTTGATTCTGTCACAGGTGGATCTAGAGAGGGTTGCAAGAGACACACATGGTTATGTCGGAGCTGATCTTGCAGCCTTGTGCACCGAGGCTGCGCTGCAGTGTATCAGGGAAAAAATGGATGTTATTGACTTGGAGGATGAGACCATTGATGCGGAAGTGTTGAATTCAATGTCTGTGACGAATGAGCATTTTCAAACTGCTCTGGGTGCTTCAAATCCATCAGCATTACGAGAAACGGTGAGTTAATCTATTCCTTATTAAACCTTCCTTCCAGTGGGAGTTAACTGTTTGTTGATTTATAATGTTCCCTTTTGCTACTTCGTGGTAACTGGATATCCTTGTTTTCAGGTTGTGGAGGTTCCCAATACCTCTTGGGAGGATATTGGGGGGCTGGAAAATGTCAAGCGGGAACTTCAAGAGGTATGTGATTGTGAAATTAAGAGGCATATTATTGAAAAAATTTGATTCTGTTAAGGACTTCGTAGGTGGTGCTGATGGTTTCATTGTCATCTGTATATATTGTTTGTCCAAAACTTGGACAATAAGGAAGTACTTGATGATTGTTCCTATTGATATGGGATAACAATTCATTAGCTTAAGTTAATAGTTTCAGCTCTGAAGGAACAGAAAAAACCACTTGTTGTTGGGGTGGAGGAGGGGTTTAAATTCTCTCATTTGCATCTTCTACTGTTCTTACTTGAAAATCCACTTTGCTTGCGGCAGACTGTTCAGTATCCGGTTGAGCATCCTGAGAAGTTTGAGAAGTTTGGAATGTCACCCTCTAAAGGGGTACTTTTCTATGGACCACCTGGTTGTGGCAAAACTTTACTTGCCAAAGCTATTGCAAATGAGTGCCAGGCTAACTTTATAAGTGTGAAAGGACCGGAGTTGCTTACGATGTGGTTTGGAGAAAGTGAAGCAAATGTTCGTGAAATATTTGACAAGGCACGACAATCTGCTCCATGTGTACTGTTCTTTGATGAACTCGATTCCATTGCTACGCAGGTAATACCTCAAAAAACTCGAGCCTGATGTGGAGTTGTCTCCTCATTTCCATCACAATTTTATGTTTTGTTGACCTGATCTGTCACAATTTTATATTTTGTTGACCTAACTCTTGTTGCATATCTCCCTCTTTCAGAGGGGGAATTCGGTGGGAGATGCTGGTGGTGCTGCTGATAGAGTACTCAATCAATTGTTGACAGAGATGGATGGAATGACGGCAAAGAAAACAGTTTTCATCATTGGGGCAACAAATAGGCCAGACATTATTGACCCTGCATTGCTCAGACCAGGTCGTCTAGACCAGTTAATCTACATCCCCCTCCCGGATGAATCTTCCCGTCTTCAAATCTTCAAAGCATGTTTGCGTAAGTCCCCCGTCGCAAAGGATGTGGATCTGTCAGCTCTAGCACGGTATACACATGGTTTTAGTGGTGCAGACATAACTGAGATTTGTCAGCGAGCATGCAAATACGCCATTAGGGAAAACATTGAAAAGGTAAGAGATGCTCCTTTTGCACATTAATTAATATGTTATGAATTCCTTTTAAGGAAGTAGGATGAAAATGCTGGTGAATATTAGTGATGGTATACTTTCAATATGTAAATTGCTGCTCCGTAAGTCATTTCCTTTTTATTGTTCCAATTTTGTGATAGATGAATTCTACTCTGGTTTGATTGGTGAATGACAGGATATTGAGAGAGAGAGGAAGAGGAGCGAGAACCCCGAAGCCATGGATGAAGACGACACTGATGAAGTGGCGGAAATAAAGGCTGCACACTTTGAGGAGTCTATGAAATATGCTCGAAGAAGTGTGAGTGATGCTGACATTAGGAAGTACCAGCTTTTTGCTCAAACATTACAGCAATCACGCGGACTGGGAACTGAGTTCAAATTTGCAGAGCATGCAGCTAGTGCTACACCAGCCGGGGCAGCAGCCGACCCATTCGCTTCTGTTAATGCTGCTGGAGATGACGACGACTTGTACAGTTAATAAGTTAACCTTGAGCAGCTTAATATATGCAGTGAATGTTGTTGAGGTTTACCTATTGATAATAAGCTATTATAGACAAGGATGTTTGGGTGCTGGAAAAATGGACTGTTAGGGGCAAGTAGTATATCTATGTATGTTAGTATGTTATGACTCTTGTATTAAAGAATTCTTAGTGACAATATGCACCTAAATGTTTTTTTCCCCTTGTGGAGGTAATGTAATGTGATAGGCTTAATAAAAAATGAGATGTATCTGTCTCTGATAGATTGATCTCATGATATAAACTTGATATTCTGCTTCGTTTATTCCCAAAAGCTAGCTTGTGAGGCAAGAATTATTCATTACAGACCTTTCCACTCCTAAATATAGCCGATATAAACTCAACACCTTCCTTGAAGAAGTCTCCCACATAATATTCCCTCCGTTTAAAAAAACATGACCTGAAGTGTATGTGCTCTGGTACTATGAAAATATTCTCTGAATTTTGCATGCTGCACGACTTGATATGTTACTGTAAACTGACGGCCATATCCATTAAAAATCGAGTGTTTGATTTGGTACGAAGTTTTAAAAAATAAAAATTTATTTTTAATCTTGTGATTATAAATTAAAGTTATGTCTAACATACTTCTACTGGGAAGGGGCTTGGACATGGCTTGGTTGATGAATCTTTCTTGTTTTCGAATAATTGGATGAAAGATACTCCCATTAGATTTTATACTAGCTTGTTTTTCCATGTATTGATGGAGAGGAAAACAAGCTAAAAATAAGCTAACGTAAGAACTAGGCTAAATTAATCTAAAGGAATAATTTCATTTTCATGGCTCCTAAATAAGTACATACAAGGTATTTATACACTGCAAAAGAGAACTCTAGACCAAGGGCGGCTCAACAGGCCCCAAAATATAAGGGCTTCAAAATTACAAAATGTTATTTATTGTTACTATTAATTGAAAAAAAAAATTCTCTAACTTCATTTAGCTATCAGGTTGCTTTTCGAAAGTCAATAATACATCTTAAAATGTTATCCAATGTTTATACAGTTTAGCTCTAAAAATAAAAATTATGACAACTAAAATGGAATAGTGGGAGTAATAGTTTATCAGTTATCTCTTACACATATTTTCTATTTCTTAATTTGTCTAATTTACTTCAATTTGAATCAACCATATTTAAATATTGACTTTGTTAACTTGTCTTCAATTTTTTAAGATATTTTGTAAAACATTTCAAGCTCAAACTAACTAGATTATTAAATAATTAAATTTTAAAAGTTATTATGTTAACTTTGAATGTCTTCTAAAGGTAGCGATCACTATAATATTTATTTTTGTAATTAAAGGTAATACAGAATATTATATAAATAAAAAAATAATACTCTACTTGGCATATTCAATCAAGTGGAGTATTAAATTTTTAAATACTTCTAGAGAAGTTTTGGAAGTTTTTATAATAATTGACTCTATTGAAAAAGTTTTCGAAATAATAATCAATAAAAGAGATTTAAACATTTATGTTGTAACGTAACGTATAATAATTTATATATGTTTATTCTTGTCTTACAAAATATTATAAAAAATGTTATACTGTCAATTAAAAAAAATATTAATAAATAAAATATATGAAAAAATTAAATAAATTATAATACTCTTTTTTAAATTTTGACTTTAGGCCACACATTTTATTGAGCTATCCTTACCCTAGACAAAACAAAACAATAATATTATCCTAATTGCTGACTTAGAATCTTAAAGAAATACAATTAACAATTTAGGAATAAATTGTAAAAGATGAAAATTATGAAAATATACTACTTTTAAACTCTCTTGTACGAATTGCAACTGTGTTAAAATTTTATTTCTATTGATCTTACTTTCAAATTTCATTCTGAAAACGGTTGATCTAATGCAGTAATATTGAGTTGCACCTCAATTTTGAATCAAAACTCTAGATTTGGGCTTATAGTATGCATGTCAAACTTCTAAGGTAAAGATATCCATGTTGGATGTCTTCATGAAATGTTTTCTCAAAAACAATTAAAAGAAAGAGAATTTTCATAAATAATAGTTAAATAGCTATATTTTATATAATTACATGATATAATCTCGGCTATATGACCTGAAGGGGAGGAGAGAGGCGAGCGAGATCGAGAGAGGGAAGAGAGACGAATTGTATATGTATATATGTCAAATTGTATGTGTATATCTGTCAAATAATTGTATATGTGTAACTAATATACATATGTATTTGTATATTTGGCAAACAAGATTGGGAGAGGGAGGAGAGAGGTGGGAGAGATCGAGGGAGGGAGGAGAGAGACGAGCGAGAGAGGGCAGAGAGGCGAATTGTATACATATATCTGGCGAATTGACTATGTATATCTATCAAAATAATTGTATATATGCAGCTAATATACATATGTAATTGTATATTTGGCAAGAAATTGCAGAGAGAGAGAGAGGAGAGAGGCGAGAGAGAGGAAGAGAATAATAACAAAACCCTAACTATGGCAACAAAACCCTAACTATAGCTATAAATTGTAATTTTTTCAAACTATAGTTGTATAATGTAATACATATCATATGTTTTCCTAATTATGCTATTTTTCCTTAAAAGAACTTGAAAATTTCTACGTTCATGAAACTAAAAAAGAAATAGAAACTTCAAAAATACAATTTATGACAATGTCTACTACGTTGAAATTCTATACTGGAATTATAACAACATTGAATTTAGAATTGAAATGTTTCTTTCTTTTGAATTTGAATTGCTAGATGTATTTTCTGAAAAAACAAAATAAGAAATGTTTCATGTATTCATGAATTTAAAAACTAGGTTAAATACATGGATAGCCTTTAAATTTATTAGCAAATTTCATTTAGATATTTGAAGTATGACTTGTTTCAATTGAGCACCTAAAAATAGTAAAGTGTTCTTACTAAATACTTTTAGTTCAGATTTTGAGAATAATTTTGCTTATGCTCTCAAGCCTCTATGAAATATTAATTTTTATGTCATTTCTTATTTAAATTATACATATTAATCTCAATTAAAACAAACTTAAAATATTATATTATATTATATAATATATTATATTATACTAAAAATGGGAAGCTCCATAGTTGAAAGTTGGATTACGAAAATGTTCCTAATCATATTTAAAATGACCACTTTCTCCTTATCATTTATTTAAAAATTTAACAAAATTCGTCAAATAAGTTACATTTTAGAAACTCAAACGTTTGTTTTTCTATTAATTGGATAGTTAAAGGTTTGTCCACTAATTTTTCTTTAAACAAAAACTTCTATTACATTAAATGGAGTAAATGTGGAGGATTGTTCTCTTCCAATGGTTATTGGAACTATACTTGTGTTAATTATGTCACTAAACATGGAGGGTTATTCATCTATCAATAGTAATTATTACACAGTTTCGCTTTTATGAACTTCCTCGAATTTTAACTGTTACATCTTTTAGTCCACTATATAAAGTTCGAAACATGTATTTTTTTTAAGTAAGTTCATCCAAATATGAGTCGGACAAGTGATTATTTAAAAATGGATCTAGATATTCATGTTATCAACACTTATTTTTTTTTGAGAATCTAATTGACTTTTAACTCGTATTCTCAAATCATGAAGATTCATATTATTCAAATTTTTGGCAGCAGATGGATGTTCCACTAATCAAGTCCGTAGCCTGTGGGTCCATACTTATCCACAAATTTGTGGACACAAAAACACAAACCTTGGATTAAAACAATACTTAAATTGACTCGGTACAAAGATTAAAAAATAATAAATTATAGGAAAATTAATATAATGTCTTGAAAAATGTAATAGGGAAATGATCATAATTAATGATAATGATAAATTAAAAATTAAGTATAAAATTATCTATTAATTTCATAAACTGAACAAGTATTGTTGGAGATTGTAAAATAGAATAGGGGTCAAGTAAAGAAGGAGTATCATGCTTTTTGTCAAAACAGTGACAATGCTAGAAAATCAGCTTGAAAGTTAAAATAAAGAGAAATAGACACTTATTTTCTGAGGGTTAATTTCACAAAATGAACAATTTACATCAACATGAAAATCATTGAACTAAAATATAGTTGTCTATAAATAACAGAAAAAATCAAATTCCTAAAGTAAAAAATGATTCGAGAAAAAGGTGTTATAGTTTGTGGGTTGGGCATAAACTCTGTTTTTGTTTTCCAAATTGGTAATGTTTGCTCACTGATTTGTAACTTGTGTCCTACATGTATCTCTGTCACATAATGGGGGTTGAGGGGTCCTTTTAAGTTATAGTAGATGAGAACATTTCACTTGATTGGATTGGCAGAAACTTCTTCTATTAATCATTGCCCCAACCTTCCTATTGGCGCAGCGAGGAGTGCAACTGGTTTGATTTGTCAAAAAATTACATTGTATAACAAAGTTAAAATCTTTTCGACTTTTGTTTTTTTGTATTTTCAATCCCCCCTAGTGATAATCATGATAGTGTTTCCTACTTCCTTTTTTTTGTTGGCCTTTCAATTACAAGTTAGGAGATATATCACCAACTAGAGATACTGCGGTTTGCTCACTTTTTCACTGTCTCTATCATTACAAAGTTTAAAAGATCTGTCAGTTGATATTTTGTACTTTGGAAAGCTTAAAAGAATTATGATTAATTACTTTCCAAGGTGCTGAAATTCATTGGCATCTATTAATTAGTTGGCTTAACAAAATGCAGCTAACAACTGATATATTGACCATATCAATCATATAAAGATCTTAACATCTATTTGCATTTTCCATAATGACAGTTGAGTGAAGATAATTCTTAAAACATGTTAGTAGTTGTAGGCTTTGGGATGAAAACATGAAATATTGATAAGGACTTCATTTTCTCACATTCATGCACAACAGACAAGACATGTAAACGGTTTGCCATTAGACATAATGATAAGATGTTAACAGTATACTTGCTCCTGCACAGTTATAGCTCTATCATTACTCAAACCTGTTAAATTATCTGACTTTCGTATTGTCAATCACTTCAAAATGCCTACCAATGGCTGCTAGCAGTTTTTCATTTCTCTTTGTTTTTATTTGAAGGCTGTTTGAATTGATAGTGTTAGTTTTCACTGCAAAGTAGGAAGATTAAGAAAGTTTTTACTTGCTGTACAATGGATTTCATTTGCTTAACAATTAAATTGACAAGAAGGCTCCCTCTATCTAGCTCTTTACGGTTGCTAATACTATCTAGTTCAAAAGAATAACATATCTATCATGGCTATCACTATTTTATTATTGGTTGCTGGTGCTATAGCTAACTGAGGACGATGAGTGCGTAAGAGAGCAATTAAACGACCCTTGGAGGCGTAGCAACTGTGCTGGAGTCACAGATGAAGACGAGTAGGAATATGATGAAGCATCAGACATTTTTGAGGAGTTGTTCAATGTCTTTTTAGCTTCATTTCCTGTTGTATGCTCATGGATAATCTCCTTGAGTAATGCCACCACATCTTTCATTGTTGGCCGATCATCAGCTCTATTACTAGTACACAACAAGGCAATTCCAAGGGCTTGAAGCATTTCCTGAATTTGTGTATCAGGATGTCCTTGTAACCTTGGATCAATTACGTCAACTGGATCTTTCTTGCTCTTTAGGTGGTCGCGAACCCATTGTATAACATGTTGGCCATCAGGGAAGGATGGGTCGGCTGGCTTTTTCCCAGTAATAATTTCTAACAACACAACTCCGAAGCTAAAAACATCGCTCTTCTCTGTAATCTTTAGCATACAAGCGTACTCTGCAAGAGACAAGCAATAGAACATAGTTTAGTCCTTTTCATGCCAGATATTAATCACCTATTGATCTTGATGTTTTTTAAAACATAACAAAGGCATTTGTTGGGCGGTTTAGTTCACATATCGCAATCGGACAACAGGCAATGGCCAAGAGAGCATGGAGACAGCAGCAATGTGTCCATGCTTGGCTGTGAAAGTGTGACCACTAATTTTGGTTATGGTTATTTTAGACTATTCCCCATCCTAAGTATCTCTAGTGGGGGGCCATACACAGGCAAAAAGATGGGGAAATAGCACTGTAGCTGCCAAGTAAGTCATGACAAACTTGGTTTTGCACATAGTTAAAGCTAGCACATGGCTTCACATGCATATATTGTCAAAATAGTGACACAATTCCCTCCGTATGGAAACAATTTAAACTGAATCTTCTTTCTTGCTCTGTGTTTGCAGTACTTTATATCTGTTCTCTTCTGCTACCTCGCATTCAGTTCTTACCTTGGAATAGACATTCAATTATCTTCTTCTTTTATCTTCCAAGGAAAAAAGGAGAACGGAAGAAAAAGCTGAGACAAATACTAATTAACTAACGGAGTTCAACATCTACTATATATATAATAATAACTATGCCTCAACAAACAGGGATTGACTATACGAATCCTCAATATATACATTAAAATATTATTCTTATATATACGTGTGATTTTTTGACGAAGAGGGCTCAATGAACTCCCTTCCGCCCTCTAGCTCCACCATGGAATGAAACCTCACATAATTGCATTAGAGGATAATTCCTCTAATAACTAAGTAATAAATGAATCATAATTAGTCGATTTTCAAATTAAATGAATCTGTATAAGGGAGGGGAGAAATATTTACCTGGGGCAAAGTAGCCATAAGATCCAGCAAATTGGGGGATTGCTGTAACTGAAGCATTTTCCTCCTCCATGAGTCTTGCAAGTCCAAAATCAGCTAAACACGGCTCGTACCGATCACCTAACAAAATGTTCTGAGCCTTGACGTCGCGGTGGAGGATGGGCGGCACACAGTCGTGGTGCAAGTAAGCTAAGCCCTCAGCCACCCCTAATGCAATCTTGAATCTTGTTTCCCACTCAATTAACCCTCCAAAACCTTCATGCAAAAATGCACCTAATGTACCATTTGGTAAATAATCGTAGAACAATAGCTTAGTCTTCCTATTTGCTGCCCAACCAAGTAATCTAACAATGTTCCGATGTCGAATTCGTGCCAGCGTGGCTATCTCCGATGAAAATGCCGACATCGAGTGCTTCTCGGATGCTCGGAATCTTTTCACGGCGATCGTCAATCCTGACGGAATATTCACCTTGTACACAACTCCGGACCGACCACGGCCGAGGACGTTACCGACTGTTAAACATTTTGTGACGTCAGCGATGGATAAGTCGAGTTTTTGGTACACTGTGACCTCCCATGGTGGGCCCAGTTCAACGTCATTTTCTCCATCTAGATCGTAATCGTGGGCCTTGCGATTGCGTATCTTGCCTCCGAGGATGATGTAGAGAGCTGCCACGAGGAGAGCGCAAGCGGTGCAAAGCAACACTACCATCGCCACCCTCGCCGCTTTGGTACGACGAACACCGCCACCCTTATCGGCGGAGCACTGGTTGCCGGGAAAGCACAGATCTGGATTGCCAGCAAGTACACTGAGTGGGAGCTTTGCGAAGAATGAGGTGTCAGGCACGTGACCCGACAAATTGTTGTGCGAGACATTGAGAACCACGAGATTTTGTAGGTCCGCGAGAAAATGGAGGTCCCCTGAGAGCTGATTGTGAGAAAGATCAAGCACTCCAAGCTTGTTCAATGCGGCGAACTCCGCCGGGATTTCACCGGAAAGCTGATTCCAGCTGAGGTTTAGTGCAATTTCCAGACCAGGGATTTTACCAACACTCGCCGGTATCTCGCCGGAGAGTTGGTTACCACTCAAGTCAATCAACTGAAGCTTCATGCAGGAACCGAGTTGATTTGGAATAGGACCAGAAAACCTGTTCTTACCCAGAACAAGTTTGGTGAGTGAACTTAGTGAGCCTAAACTCAGACTCAAAGTGCCTTCGATTAAATTATCGGAAACATCAATGAACTGGAGGATTCCAAGCTGATTTAAATTCTCCGGTAAATTGCCACTGATAGAGTTGGAATGCAAGTCTAGAAATGTCAGATTCCGGCATCCCGAGATCTCCGGTGGAATGATACCGCTGAGATGATTGTACCCAACATCGAGGAAATTCAAAATCTTCAATTTCCCAATCTCCGGCGGCAGTGATCCGGTCAGCTTGTTATCACTTGCCCGAAGTCGAATCAGTGATGAACAGTTCCCTATCTCTGGTGGAATGGGACCAGAAAGATTATTAGACAGTAGGAGCAGTTTGTTCATCTTCTGAAGGTCGAATATCCCTTTAGGAATCGGACCAGTCAACCCATTCTGTGACAAGTCAACAGCCTCAAGATTATGGCACGAAGAAATTGAAGAAGGGATTTCCCCTTCAAGGCGATTTTGCCACAAGAATAGCAAAGTCAAGTTCGACAAGTTTCCGAATTCCGACGGTATGGAACCGGTGATCTCGTTGTTGTCGAGCTCAATGTGAGTAAGAGCAGTGCAGTTGCCAATTTGTGTTGGAATCCGACCTGAAATCTGATTGACACTTAACTGTAACTCTTGCAGTGAGTTCAATCTCCCAAATGATTCCGGAATGCTTCCAGTTAATGAATTCATTGAAACGTCAATGACTTGTAATTGTTGACAGTTCCCAAGCTCAGGAGGGATTGTTCCAACCAGATTATTCTGCCACAAAAGGAGGTTTTGAAGGTTTTTGAGGTTTCCAAGCCGAGCTGGGATTGAACCAGTGAGTGAATTTTCATAAAGATAGATGTTTTGGAGCTCGGAGCAATCCCCAAGCTCCGGTGGGATTTGGCCAGAGAGCAGAGTGGTATAAACGGCAAGTGTTTCGAGTCTTTTCAGCTGGCCAAGTGAAGAAGGTAGAAATCCAGAAATGCTGGTTTCTGCCAAGCCTAACATGACCAAATTAGTACAGTTGCCAATTTCTTGAGGTAATGGACCTCCAATATTTTTGTTACCGCCTCCTCTAATGATCTCCAGCTTTTTCAAATTGCCAATACTACTTGGAATTCCATCACCAAGTTGATTATCATAGAATATTAGCCACACCAAGTTTGCGAGGTTGCCAATGTCCTCGGGGATGGATCCGACCAGCCGGTTAGAATTGATATGAAGTTGCTCCAGCTTTGGCAAGTGAAAAATTTCACTTGGAATTTCACCTGTCAATGCATTGTCACTCAAGTCCAAGAACTTGAGTTCTTGAAGCATGCCAATCTCTTTTGGAATTACCCCAGTAAGATTAGTCCCTGATAAAACAAGCTTGTTCAAAGATAACAATGAGCTAAAATTAGAAGGAACAATCCCAAGCAAGTCCACATACTTCAATTCCAATTCAACAACTTCCTTATTGAAGTTGCAAGTAAGACCAAACCAACCACATGGAGTCTCATCAGTAGGATCCCAATTACCCAACACATCTAATGATCCATTTAGGCTTGTCTTCCATGAGAGAAGCGCCTGACCTTGAGGGTTGAGAGCAGAGGAGGGAGTTAAGAGGAAGAAGGAAAAAAAGAAAAAGAGGGTCCATGGATAAACAGGCATTACAACAAATATGTGACTGCTGCTACAAACTTCAAGATTAGGCAGAGAAAGGAAGCCTTGTTATTGATGTTCTTGGTTTTGGTGTAGAGATTTAAGCCTAGGGAGGAGGGACAAAGAGAGGAAACCCAAATCATGTCTTGTGGGCTAATGGATTTTATGTAGGTGACATATAAAAATTTGAAAAGTTGCCAGAATCTCCGGATCCAAGAACAGCTAGGCCATTATGTGTTGTGCAGTAAGAGAGAGTGGGGGGGAATTTTAGATGGGTGTTTTTCAGATTTGTTTATCAAACTTGTAAGTGGGTAAGGAGAACACTCTTTTTTTCCCCTTTAAAAATGCCAAAGATGGTGTTTTCAATTTTTTTTACAAAAACATTATTTTACCTTGGTGCCTGAACTTCATTATCAGTTGACATGTGACCTTTTGAGTGCTGTTCCTATTTTAGAGCTGCTTTTCCCTTATTTTTTTTAATCCTTTTGGCATCACTTTGTTGCATTTACTTCCTATGGTGTAGTAGTAGCAGAATTTAATGGACATCATATGAAAATTTGACAGTTACATCATTTTCAGCCAATTGGTATTTACAGAATTATTGGCATCACTTCACTCTTTGTCTTGTTACTGGAACTCATTTCTTGATTTATTCAAATTTAATTTGACACCTTTTGCGCAGAAAGTGGAAGAAAAACCACAATTTTGTTTTTACGGACAAGAAAACAAAAACGTTACAACCGAAAGAACAAATACTCGCACCTATAATGGGACTTATCATTGAACAACACCGTACTCAATAAAATTTCACGAATAAAGTTTTAACCTCATAAAATAGAGAAGTTGTTCCCGAAAAATGCTCTACTCAAATTCAAACGTCTTGGTAATATTCTTTTTACATTTAAATGGAAGATTAGGATTTTAGATCTAGATCTAGATCAATTGCAAAACTCTACTGAACACTAACAGATTCTTTATAACAGCTCCAAACTTAATAAAAGATCTGTCACACCAAATTAGCTACAAATTTTACCTAAAAATTTCCTGTTGCAGTGTCAGTTTTGCAGAAGAGTTGATAAATTCCACTCACTTTATTAGTTGAAGCGTTCATTAGTCATTACAGTAACAAATACAGGTTTAAACACCATTACTTCCAAAATTAATTGTAATGAGGTGAAAAAATTAAATTTCAAAAAAAAATAATGCCATATTTTTTTTAAAAAAAATCCCATTTGACTTAATTAATTGCAAGGAACCTACAAAATCAAACGCCCTTTATTTAAAAGGAAAAAAAAAGACTTCTGAACAGATCTCTTTTTATTTCATTTTTGGCTTTTTTTTTTTTGTTCTTTTAATTAACGTAAACAAGCGATCACGTGGTGTCGCGTGATAGCTGACTACAGTAAAGAATACCAGTACATTACATAATAATAAATTAGTACTCCATCCGTGCCACACCGTTTGACTTGATACGATATTTAAGAAAAAAGAGATTTTTTTTTAAATTTATGGTATAAAATTATTCTTATGTATTTGTGTAGCTGAGAAAGAGAATTTTAAGATTAAATTGTTTTCAATTCGAATAAAGTGACATTCTTTTGAGGACAATCCAAAAAAAAACAGATGACAGATAAAATGAGACAGAGGGAGTAATAATTATTTTATTCTTTTACATAATTATAATTTTGGATTTTGTTTGTGGGAAAAAAATAGTTGTAATTTTGTGGCGTGTTGGTTGCCTCGTGACTAAGGCAACAATATGAGATTATTTAAGTGTTAACTATCTTACAAGGATGTCGATTTAGGAATCTAACCATGTTCTTGGACAGGCTTTTTCTAAATTTTTTATTAATAGCAAAGAAGGAGAAGTAGAAAAGACAAGCAAAACCCCATGAAAAAGCAAGAAAAAAAAAAGTTTCACTACTAAAATTAATTAATTAACTAGTAATAACAATTTGCCACAAATTACCTTGGACATTAAGATATGCTCTCAGCCTAACCCCATGCTAGTTTGTATTTCGATATTGTACAACAATAATATATTCAATAAAATTTTATAGGTGAAGATGAGTGTACATGAACTTTATCATATCTCGTACAGATAGGTAGATGGCATCTAAAAGAACATCGGCTCAATTGCATCAAATTCAAATACAAAAATAAAGAGAATAGAGAGAAGCAGAGCAAAACCTACAAAAAAAAGAAAGAACAAAAATAATAAAATATGCGATAATTGAAACACAATATATATATATAACAAATGATGATAGATAAGAATTACAATAATTCAGCTAGTACACTAACAAAACACCAACAAATTTAAACCCTCAAAAAGTAAAACAACACTACATTGACTATATAATCTTCTCCCTTGTATATCTTGCTTACCCTTCTATCTAACATCCTATTTTTGATAAATAAAATAAGATGCATTATTAATATAATATTCTCCTATCATTAATTAATTAAAATCAGGAGGCGAATCGACTCGAATATGAATTAGTCAATTATCAATGAATTTTGTATATGGAATGAGTACATTAAAAGGAAAAGACATTTTTGTTTTTCTTCATTAATTATTTTTTATTTTTTTTCAAATAGAAATATATATCTGGATGATTTGATAAGTGGGGTGAATTGTGTTACTAGAAAAGGAAAAGAAAGGTATGGTGGATTAATGAAATTTATATATGGGACAATTATTATTATTAATATTAATAAAAATGGGTTCCATCCCAAGAAGATATTTAAAATCTTGATGGGGACACTATCCCCTACTATTCCATTGTTTTTAAGTTATGGGAATTTGCTATGTCACATCAATGTATGCTTTGGGGGGCCAATTTTTGTTTTGGGCATTTCTATCATTTCATCAAAACAGTCATTTTATTATTAACAATTTAACATATCCTTACAACTAATACTATTAGGGATTGTACAATTAACATAATGTGCATGATTATTGAACTTTAATGATTACGTAAATGACTTGTCGGCCGACATGATAAAAAAAGACAAGAATCATTAAGCCAACTATAACTGTTCACAGTATAAGCCTACAACTCAAGTTTTCTCATCCATTGCGGCAATTTTAAGCTTCAAATATATTCATCATGACTGTAACAACTCATCTTGAGAGGAGAAGTCTCATTTCGATAAAATATATGAGAGATGTTACGTGTTTTAAAGTCGTGCAAATTTAGATCTAAAGTGAATAATATTACTAGCAAACTGAGCTACTACAATGACAAAGTAATGATTGGGCATTGGAAAAGAGTGAAAAAGTAGCACATATGCATGTAGAGGTGAAAGTTCTAGACATGTATGATGATTTCCAAGAAACATGCATCAAAATAAAGTTAATACCCTTACAAGTACATTTTAAAAAGCTCATCACCACAGGGGGCAATGGAGCGGTGCGCGGTGAATGCGGGGCGGATTTAGAGTTATGCGGAGCGGTTGCGAGTTTAAAGTTATGTGAGGCAGGATGGGTCGAAGTAATTATTTTTAAGATTAGTGAGAGGCGGGGCGAATTGCGGGTTCAAAAAACAAAATAGGAATTCGAAGAAAATTAAATATTTGTAATTAGTAAAAATAAAAAATATAAACTTTTTATATTAAATATTGATGACTTTAATTTTATTTTTTTTCTAATATTTAAATTATACATGTCCAGTAAATTATTTGTTGTTAAAATGTTAATTAGAAACTTATAATTAACGATTAAGAAACAATTGTTGAAATGTCAACTAAAAATAGTTAATTAGTGAAAAATTTAAAAAAATTATGAATTCTAATTTTTCATATTAAATTCAATTAAAAAATAAAATAACTTAAAAATGTAAGTGGGACGAATCTATGTGGTGCGGGTTAAAAATGAAAAAAATTACCATGCAAAGCGATTTAAAAAAATTATGAGTTGAGCTCAACCCATCCCACACCCGCCCCATTGCCATCCCTAATCACCACTACTATTGCCAGAATTTGTGAGGTTTAAAGGATAAGAAATAATGTTTTGATTCGAAGCAAATAAATGATTAACAGCTAGCAAGCAAGTATTGTAATTTTCACAGTGCATATCTATATACCTCAATTTGATCTCAACTAATAATTAATCTCACTATATTTTGTATACACCAGATAGTAGCGTGACGCATCAATTTTGAAAGAGTCTAGATTATCATTTTATAAGATAGATTATTCATGAATTGAGGTATCTAAATGTGCATATTCAAAATTAGAATGTTTATATGAATGTGTTATGTCTAGCTCAAACACAAGAGTTGCAGTAAATTACTCCCTCTGTCATATTTTTGTTGTCATGTTTCACTTTTCGAAAATTGATTTAACTAACTTTTAAAGTTAAACTAGATTAAATTAATTTGATATTTTAAAATAAAAATTTAGATGTTCAAAAACTATAAGAAAAGTATACTTTCTTGAAATGTTTTCATATTAATATGATAAAAAAGATATATCTTTAAAATGTTAATCAAAGTCTATATAATTTGACTCTAAATATAGAAATTATGACAATTAAATTGAAACAGAGGAAGTAGGTTGTGTTTCGTTTGGAGAAAAATATTTTCATGGAAAATATTTTCTTGGAAAATAAGTTGATTTCTAACTCATTTTCTCATGTGTTGGTTGGTGAGTGGAAAATATTTTCCAGAAAGTATTTCCTATTGTTTGATTAGTAAATGAAAATATTTTTTTAGAAAATATCTTTTATTTTTTGTTAGAGGTAGAAAATATTTTTTTAAGAAAATAGTTTCTGACACAAAAATATTTTATAATTTAAAATATTTTTTAAAAATAAATATTTAAATTTTTTTTGGGAGAAGGGTAAAAAATGAAATTTTTACAAGAATTAATTTTTTTGTATGTTTTTTTTTTTTTTGGAGAGGGGGGGCTCATAGGAGGTTTGGGGGTGGAGAGGGCTGGTAGGGGATAGGGGTGCGGCATGGATTAAACAAATATTTTTTAAAAAAATTGAAATATTTTTTCAAAAATAAATTTTAATTTTTTTTTGTGGAGTGGAAGTGGGTGGTGTTGGGGGCTGGTTGGGGGTACCCAGTAGGATTAAAAAAAATTGATTTTGATTTTTTTTAAAATAAACTTTTAAAAATTTCTAGGGAGCGGGGATGGGAGAATCGGCGCAGGGATGAGGTAAAAAAATAAAATTTTCAAATTGTGAAATATTTTTTAAAAATAAATTTTTAATCTTATTTTATTTTAAAAAATTAATTTTTTTTTTGGGGGGGGGGGAGGAGGGGTCGTGGTAGAAATGAGATAAAAAATATTTTAATTTGAGATTGAATGAAAATTTTAGAAAATATTTTTTTTAGTTTTTGAAAGAAATGTCATTTTCCTTAAATTTGAAAAAAAATATGTAACTTTTAAGGCAATCAAATATGAAAAAATATTTTCCTCCGCAACAAACACACCCCTAGTACGAAAGAATTTCAATTGTCTCATTATACTAGATATCGATGCCCGTGCTAGTGCGGATCCAATATCTATTATTTTTTAGTTTTAATTTAAGTGATATATATAGAATTTAGAGAGTTAATTAAAATTTTAATATGATTTTTAAATATCTTAAATTATTAATATTGTGACGTAACATATTTTTTTGGAATACTTTAAGTCTTTAATAATCATGATTAGTAGCATCTTTAACACAAAAAATAAGACAAACAAATTACAACGAAAGAATCATAAAAAATTGCGGATATACCCTCAAATTGCTCAAGCAGGCATGTCGACCTGCTGCCTGCTTGAGCAATTACAACGGAAGAATCATAAAATTTACGGATAACTCTCAAGCTACTCAAGCAGGCATGTCAACCTGCTGCCTATTTGAGTAACTTTAATTATCATGATTAGCAGCATTTTTTAATACTAAAAATAAGACAAACAAATTACAACGGAAGAATCATAACATATTTTTTAAAAAATATTTTAACTCATTAATTAGTATAATTAGTATGATTAGTAGCATTTTTTAACATTAAAAATAAGACAAACAAATTAAAATAGAAGAACCATAAGAAAATTATGAATATACCCTTAGACTACTCAAACAGATATATCAAAGTCCACAAAATATTTTAATTAGATCGTATATAATAAAGACAAAATTAAAACATGCAACTCAAATAAATATATTGACGAAAAGCTGCCTACTTGAGGTGTTTGATTCCGCTCTCAATAAGTAGTAAAGTAATATCCCTCGTTGGTATGATGGTATCACATAAATATACGTGTAATCAAGTACACGCATACTACGCATTTGTATTGTCTACGACACTTAATATAGTACTACCCACCAATTGGCTTGGCTGTTGTATTAAACTTGTTATCGGTGTAAGTAACGGAACTTAAATTTTTATTAAGAGAGTTTAAAATTTTAAAAAGTAGAAATATAAATTAATAAAAAAAATTTAATATTTATTATATATATATATACATATAAAATAAAAAAAATTTCAAGATGCAGATGAATCAGTAATTACAATATGGCTCCGCTATTAACTAGTATAGGGACATTTCTTATCAACAACCTTTAGGTACTATAATATTTATTGAACATTAAGATTTTCATAATTATACACCTTCGTATGATATTTATCACACGCACCCAAAAGAAAAGAGGACAAAAATCAATTACACCTAACACTTAAATCAAACCAATAAATACATCGTAGGTTCATATATATGTACTCCCTCCGTCCAACTTTACTTGGCCCCTGTTGACTTGGCACAAGAATTAAGAAGTAGTAAATGATAGGGGTAATTTTATCAAATCACCCTTTGAATATAATTAATACAATGTATTGAAAA